>PVIY010015110.1:0-54736 GCA_004026745.1 Myrmecophaga tridactyla
AATGTGGTATATGCACAAATGGAATAGTACACAGTTGTAAAAAGAAATGGATTTCTGATACCTGTGACAATATAGTTGAATCTCAAAAACATCATGTTGAGTGAAATAATCCAAACACAAAATTACAAATATTGTATGGTTCCACTTAAATGAAGTAATTAGAATAAGCAAATTCATAGAGTTTGCATAAATTGAATACAGGTTACCAGGGACCTGGCTAGAGATAGGAATGGGGAGTTAATGCTTAATTTATACAGTTTCTGTTTCAGCCAATAGAAAAGTTTGGGTAATGGTTGGTAGTAATGTAGCAAAACATTGTGAATGTGCTTAGCACCACTGACTTAAATATTTTAAAAGCAGGAAGTGTAAGACCTCCAACTTCATTCTTCTTTATCAAGAAAATTTGGCTATTCAGGGTCCTTACCCAACCATATAAATTTGCTGATTAGATTTTTAATTGCTGCAAAGAATGCTGTTGGAATTTTAATCAGGAATACTTTGAATCTCTCAACTGCCTTTGTAGAAGTGACATCTTAACAATATTTAGTCTTTCAATCTGTGAACACAGACTGTCCTTCCATTTACTTAAGTGTTTGATTTTTTTTCATCAATGTTCTGTAGCTTTTAATGTACAAATCTTTAGCTCATTGGTAAAATTTATTTCTAGCTATTTAATTTTGTTGATTTGCTATTTGAAAATTCTTTTCTTAATTTCATCTTCAGAGTGTTTGTCACTAATGCAGAAACACTAAAGATTTTCAGGTATTAATCTTGACTACATCACTTTGCTGAATTTGTTTGTTAACTGTGGTAGCTTTGTTGTGGATTTTAAAGGATTTTCTATATGTAAGATCATTGAGCTACGAATAGGGAATATTTTACTACTTCCTTTCCAATCTAGATGATTTTACTTCTTTACTTCTGTTTTCCTGGCCTAATTGCTCTGGCTAGAATTTCCTGAATAATGTTGAATAACAGTGGTTACTGTGGGTATTCTTGTTTTGTTTCTTATTTTAGGGATAAAAATTTCAGTCTTTCATTTATGACTGTGATGTTAACTGTGTGATTTTCATATATGATCTTTACCATGTTTGCTGGTTTGAAACTCTAAAGAAAGTACGTGTTCTTCTAACCCAATCTTGTAGATGCAGACCCAGACCTATTTTTGGGTGAGGCTTTTGAGCAGATTGTTTCCATGGAGATCTGACCTTGCCCATTCAAGATGTGTCTTAAGTCATTTAATCCACTTTGGAGAGAGCAGATAGATGCTTGGAGAGCTGATACAGAGATTAGTGAAACACAGACATTTGGAGATGTAGAAGGAAATGCCCCAGGAGACACCAAAAGCTGAGTGAGCTGTTTGAATCCAGAAGCCAAGAGGGAAAGACAACAGACATCGCCATATGACTTACCATGTGACAGAGAACCTATGGACACAATCAGCCTTTTTGTATGTGAAGGTATCCTCTTATTGATGCCTTAATTTGGACATTTTCATGGTTTTAGAATTGTAACTTGTAAATTAATAAATCCCCTTTATAAAAGTCAATCCATTTCTGTTACATTGCATTCTGGTAGCTATAGCAAACTGAAACATTGTGTTGAGGAAGTTTCCTTCTATTCTCAGATTTCTAGGTGTTTTTATCAAGGAAAGGTACTAGATTTTGTCAAATATATTTCTGTTTCAATTGACATGGTCAGGTGTTTTAATTTTTTCCTTAGTTTCATTAATGTGGTGTATTAAGAAATTGATTTTTTTTAATGTTGTACTACACTTGCATACTCAGGAAAAATTCCATTTCATCAAGGGTATAATTCTTTTAATGTGCTATAGAATTTACTTTGCTGATATTTTGTTGAGAACTTTCTCACCTATTTTCAGAAAGGATATTGGCTTGTAATTTTATTTTTTGTGGTATTTTTATCTGGCTTTGTAACTATGGCAATGGTGGGCTCACAGAATGAATTAGGAAATATTCCCTCCTCATCAATTTTTTTGAAGACTTTGAGGAGGATCGGTGTTCTTATTAAATTCTGTTCCTGGGATTAGTTTATTGGGAGGTTTTGATTACTGATTCAATCTTTTTTACTTATTTGTCTATTGAGATCATTTATTCCTTCTTGAATTAGTGTAGATAGTTTGATGTTCCTAGGAATTTGTCACTTTCATCTTGGTTATCTAATTTGTTGGTATACCCTTGTTCATACTATTCTCTTATAATCATTTTCATTTCTTTGGGGTCAATAATAATGTCTCCTATTTCATTCTGATTTTATTTGTGTCTCCTTTCTTTTCAACTTTGCCAGTCTACTTAAAGATTTGCCAATTTTTTTTATCTTTTCAAAGAACAAACTTTTAATTTTGTTTTATTCATTTTTCTCTATTTTTCAATTGTTTATTTCATTTATCTTCAGGTAGCTTTTGTTATTTCCTTCCTTTTGCTTCATTTGTTTGCTCTTCATATATCTAGCTCCTCCCCATGTGAGGTTAAGTCTCTGATACAACATTTTTTTCCTTTTCATGAAAGCATTTACAAGTATACCTCTTAGCACTTCATAAAAGAAGACTAAAAGAAATACCAATATAATGATTTAGCAGTCATACTCATTTGTTAAATCCTATGTTCTCTGTTATAACTCCACCTGCTCCTTTGATCTTTCTCCCGATCTTTAGGCGCTTTGGGCTATACCCTTTCTAACTTTTTCATGTGGAAAGTGCTGTAGATAATGTGGGATAGTGGGATGGAACTAGATGATGTTCTGGAGAGGCTGGCCCCTCTGGGCTTCAAGACTTATCTAGCCTAGGAGCACATCTGGAGGTTGTAGATTTCAGGAAAGTAATCAAAGTACATGGAACTTTTGTAGAATCTCAGATAAAGCACTAGGTGTTCTTCAGGGTTGATTGGAATGGTTTTGGTTGGGGTTTGGCAAACCATGATAAATAGCAATATCTAGCTGAAGCTTACATAAGAGTAGCCTCTACTCTATTTGAACTTTTAGCCACTGATACCTTATTTGTCACAATCATTTCCCCCCTGTTTTGTCAGGAGGCATTGTTGGTTTTACAATCATAAGAGCCAGGGTTATCCCTCAGAGTCATGCCCCGTTTTGCCAGGGATATTTTCACCCCTGGATGGCATGTGTCACTTAGGGGAGAGAGTAATAATTTAACTTGCAGAATTAGGCTTAGAGAGAGTGAGTCTACTTCTGGGCAATAAAAGAGGTTCTCTGGAAGTAATTCTTAGTCATAACTATAGGTAGGCTATAATGAAATAGCTTTCACAATGTGACTGTGTGATTGTGAAAACCTTGTGTCTGATGCTCCTTTTATCTACAATATGGACAGATGAGTAAAACATATGGATTAAAAATAAATAAATAATGGGGGAACAATATTAAAATCAATTTAGTAGACTGAAATGCTAGTGATCAATGAAAGAAAGTGACAAGGGGTATAGAAAAAAAATAGAGGAAACAAAGGCCAAAATATATTGGGAAGATGGAAATTCTAGCAATCAATGAGAAGGGGGGCAAGTGATATGGTATGTATAAGTTTTTTTTCTTTTTATTTCTTTTTCTGAATTGATGCAAATGTTCTAAGAAATGATCATGGTGATGAATATACAACTATGTGATGATATTGTGAATTATTAATTATATACCAAGAATGGAATGATCATATGGTAAGAATGTTCATGGCTGTATGTTGTTATGTTTAAAAATATATAAAATAAATTAAAAAAAAAAAGATCAGGGGCTTAGCTTATTGACCTTGGAGTCCCTAATGTTTGAGACAGTATCAGGGGTTCCCAGGTGGCAAAGTTTAATAGTTCCATATTTTTTCTCCCACCTCTCAAAGGACTTTGCCAACACTTTTTAATTATCTGCTCAACATATTCTGTAATGTATACAGAACTTGCATTCAGCTATACAGAATTACAATCCTTCATTCCCATTCTGGGCTCTATGTGTTTGCATTGTTTAAATAATCTATCCAGACAGATCGAGTTAGATTACATGCTACAGAAAATTTAGGTTTTGGATGAAATAACCTCACTTTCTTTGGTCTCATAGAATAGGTGAAGTTTGAAAATAGAGACAATGTCTTCCTTATTCCTGTGTTCTTATTCACCTTAGTCCTAGCCCGATCAGCTTCATTCTTATCTCTAATTGAATTCTGATTTATTTTTCCATTTCTTTAACATTTGTTATATGTTGCATTGCTGACTTTCAAACCTGAAGAACACCTGCTTTGAACCTTAAGTGTCACACAGGTACCAAAAGTTCCAGGGAAATACCAGGCTATACAAATAAGCACAGCCTCTCCAAATTTAGAAATAGTAATTACAGCTCCAGACTAAATGTGACTGCTATAAGAGCTTATAGTCTAAGCCCTAATTTTCTATAAATATTTTCTAAATGAGAGCATACCAAATTTAATCTTTTGTTTCTGGAGTATTCTGTATCACATAATGTCCCACAGATTCATTCATTCACAACATTGCATGCCTTATGATTTTGTTATTTTCTGTAGCAACACAATAGTCGAGCATATGTATACACCACAGCACACCATTCTACTTCTCAGTCAGTGTATCCTTTGGCCACCTCCATCCATTGGACATCATGTATAATGTCCAAAGTCAGCAGTCCCTGTCTGACATTACCATAACTTGGTAGTATAATCATCAACACTCTCAATTTTAGAGAATTTTTATTGCTCCCAAGAGAAAAATAACCAATAAACACACCCTCACCAAATAGAAAATCCAAACTTCCCCTTAATTCTGGCTCCTCCACCCCCACCAGTTAATTACCCCTGGTATTGCTGTGGTACTATTGATGTCTTCCTGCTAAACATAGGCCATAGAATGCAGTAGTAATTTCCCCCCTAAGCCCCAATATTGTAAACTCTTTGTGCAAGACTCATACCTTTGAAGTAGTTCATGCAATGACTTATTTATATTAGTAGTTTTAATTGGGCTACATGACTTTATACAACTCTTTTCAACCATGTTCACCTTCCATATGGCAATATTACTTATAGACCCACTAATGAACTGATTTCACTTCTATCCAGTCCCTTACATTTAAGTTCAACTTCGTTAGCTAACTGGTCCCCCATCTAAAGCTTCTGTGTATATCTAGTTCCCCTATATTCTGTATTATAAACCTGTAAGTTTACACTTACCAAGTTCATAAAAGTGAAATCATACAATATCTATCTTTTTGTGTCTGGTTTATTTCACTCAGCATTATGTCCTCAAGGTTTATCCATGTTGCCATATACTTCAGGGCTTCATTTCATCTTACTGATGCATATATTCTTCATACATATATACTGCATTTTGTTTATCCAGTCATCTGTTGATGGACACTTTGGTTGTTTTCATCTTTTGGCAATTGTGAATAATGCTGCTATGAACATTAATGTGCAGAGGTTTCTGTGTCATTGCTTTCAGCTCTTCTGGGTTTATACAGAATAGTTTCATTGCAGGATCATAGGGCAATTTAATATTCTCTAATTTAAGTTTTCTAAGGAACCACCAAACTGTCTTCTATAGCAGCTGTTCCATTATACTTTCCCACTAGCAGTGCATAAGTGTCCCAATTTCTCCACATCCTCTCCAACATTTGCACTGTCCTTTTGTTTAGTAGCAGCTTTTCTTATAGGTGTGAGGTGCTATCTCATTGTAGTCTTGATCTATATTTTCCTTGTAGCTAATGAAAATGAGCACCTCTTCATATGCTTTTAAGCCATCATTATTTGCTCTTTGGAAAAATGTCTATTCATATTTTTTCCCCATTTTATAATTTTTTTTGTTCTTTTGTTGTTGAGTTGTATGATCTCTTTATGTATATAGGATATTAAACCTTTATCTGATACATGCTTTCCAAATAATTTCTCCCATTGAGTTGGCTGCTGGTTCACCTTTTTGACAAAGTCTTCAGAGGTACAAAAGCATTTGGTTTTGAAGAGTCCCCATTTATCTATTTTTTTCTTTCATTGCTTGTGTTTGGGTGTATAGTTTAGGTAACTTCCTCCTATTACTAGGTCTTAAAGATGCTTCCCTACATTTTCTTCTAGGAGTTATATTTTACTGGTTCTTATATTTAAGCCTTTGGTCCACTTTGATTTAATTTTTGTATAGGGTGTAAGGCAAGGGCTTTCTTTTATTCTTTAGCAATTGCTATCCAGTTCTCCCATGTCCATTTATTGAAAAAACTATTTTGTCCCAGTTCAGTGGATTTGGTGGCCTTTCCAAAGATCAGTTGACCTATTTCCACAGTCTCAATTTTATTCATTGGTTAATACTTCTATTTTTATGCCAGTACCATGGCATTTTGACCCATGTGGCTTTATAATAAACTTTGAAATCAGGAAATGTTAATTCTCTCACTTTGTTCTTCTTTATGGTATTTTTAGCTATTCAATATCTTTTTCCCTTTCAAATAAATTTGATAACTAGCTTTTCCAAGTCTTCAAAGTAGGGTTTTGGAATATAGATTGATATTGCATTTTACATCTGTAGATCAATTTGGGTAGAAATGACATCTTAACTACATTTAACCTTCCTATCCATGAGCAGGGAATGTCTTTCCACTTATTTTGATCTTCTCTGACTTCTTTTGGCAATGTTATGTGGTTTTCTGTGTACAGGTCCTTTACATCCCTAGTTAAATTTATTCCTAGATACTTGATTCTTTTAGATACTTTTTCTTTTTTTCTTTTTTTTTGCATGGGCAGGCACCAAGAAATCAACTTACCTACTATTTTGACTGAAAAATTTTCCTTAATTGCCTCTACAATTAGATCATTGCTTCTGTATATAAATATTACTGATCTTTGCACATTAATCTTATATCTTGCCACTTTGCTGAATTTGTTTATTAGCTCAAGAAGCTTTGTCATAGATTTCTCAGGATTTTCCAAGTATTGTATCATGCCATCTGCAAATAAGGAAAGTTTTACGTCTTTCTTTCCAATTTGGATGCCTTTTATTTCTTTTTCCTGCCTGATTGCTCTTGCTAGAATTTCTAGTACAATGTTGAATAACAGTGGTGATAGAGGGCATCCTTGTTGAATTCCCAATCTTATTGGAAGGGTTTCAACCTCAATCAAGATGAGCCTGACCTGCAATGCCAGAGGACCTGGGTTCGATTCCCGGTGCCTGCCCATGTAAAAAAAAAAAAAAGAAATGATGAGCCTGAGACTTTTCCAGATTGATTTGTTAATGTAGTGTGTTACATTGACTGATTTTCTTGCATTGAACCACCCTTGGATTCCTGGTATTAAATCCCACTTGGTCCTGGTGTATAATTCTTTTAATGTGTTGTTGGATTTGATTTACTATTATTTTATTGAGAATTTTTGTATCCATATTCATTCAGGAGATTGGTATAAATTTTCCTTTCTTACAGCATCTTTACCTGATTTTGGTATTAGAGTGATGTAAGCTTCATAAAATGAGTTAGGTAGTGCTCCTTTTTCTCATTTTTTGGAAATGTTTGGGCAGGATTGGTGTCAGTTCTTTTTAGAATGTTTGATAAAATTCCCCTGTGAAGCCATCCAGCTCTGGGCTTTTCTTTGTAGGAAGATTTTTTTTTTTTTAATGACTGATTGAATCTCTTTACTTGTAATTGGTTTGTTGAGATCTTCTATTTCTTCTCGACTCAGTGTAGCATGTCATTTTTTTCTAGAAATGTGTCCATCTCCTCTACATTGTCCAGTTTATTAATGTATAATTGTTCATAGTATCTGTTTTATATACATTTTTTATTTTTTCAGGTTTCATGATAATGGCCCCCCTCTCATTTCTAATTGTGTTTATTTGTCTCCTCTCTCTTTTTTTCTTTGTGAGCATTGGCTAATGGTCCAATGATTTTATTGATTTTCTCAAAGAGCAACTTTTGGTTTTATTGATTCTCTCTATTGTTCGTTTGTTCCCCAGTTCACTTAATTCTGCTTTAATCTTTATTATTTCTTTCCTTCTATTTGCTTTGGCATTAGTTTGCTGTTCTTTCTCTACTTCTTCCAGGTGAGCAATTAAGTCCTTGAATTTTGCTTTCTTCTTTTTTGCTATAAGCATTTAGGACAATAAATTTCCCTCTCAGCACTGCTTTTGTGACATCCGATAAGTTCTGATATGTAATATTCTCATTTTCATTAATCTCCAGATAGTTATCAATTTCTCTAGCAATTTCTTCTTTGACTCATTTGTTGTTTAAGTGTGCATCACTTAATCTCCATATAGTTGTGAAAGTTCTGCTTCTTTGGTGGCTTTTGATTTCCAGCATCATTCCATTGTGATTAGAGAAGGTGCTTTGAATAATTTCAATCTTTCAAAATTTATGAAGACCTGTTTTGTGCCCAGAATATGATCTGTCTTGGAGAATATTCCATAACACTAGAGAAAAATGTATGTCCTAGTGTTTTGGGGTGTAACAATCTATATATATCTGTTAGGTCTTATTCATTTATCAGGTTGTTTAAATTCTCTATTTCCTTGTAGATCCTCTAACTGGTTGCTCTATCTGTAGAGGAGAATGCTGTATTAAAGTCTCCCATTAGTGTATTAATTTCTATCACTCCCTTCAGTTTTGCCTCATGTACTTTGGAGCTCCTTGATTGGGAGCATAAACATTTATGATTGTTATTTTGGTGAATTGTTTATTTTATTAATGCCTTCTGTGTCTCTTATAATGTCTTTACATTTAAAGTCTATTTTGCTTGATATTAGTATAACTTCTCCTGCTTTCTTTTGGTTACAGCTAGCATGGGACATATTTTTCCATCCTTTCACTTTCAATCTATTCATATCCTTGGGTCTAAGATTCATGTCTTTTGTAAGCAGCATATAGATAGATCATATTTCTCAACTCATTCTGACAATCTATGTCTTGTAATCAGTGAGTTAAGTCTATTAACATTCCATTAACATTCAAAGTTATTACTGTAAAGGCATTTCTTGTATCTACCATCTTATCCTTTGGTTTTATGTGTCAGATCTACATATTCATTTTCCCCCTTTTCTTTTTATCCTTTGTTACCCTTTCTGGTCTTCTTCAATTCTGTGCCCTTCTCCAGACCTCCCTCTCCTGTCTTTTTTTTTTTTTTCAGTCGACAGAACTCCATTTAATGCTTCTTGTTGGGTCAACTCTTGTTGATAAATGCTTCCAGCATTGTCTGTGAAAGTTTTAATCTCTCCCTCACTTTTATTTATTTTTTATTTTTAATATATTTTTATTGATAAATCTTATCATACATTCCATACATGGTATACAATTAATGGCTCACAATATCATCTCATAGCTGTGTATTCATCGCCATGATCATTTCTTACATTTGCATCAATCCAGAAAAAGTAACAAAAAGAAAAATGAAAAAAAACCTCACATATACCATATCCCCACTCCTCCTTCACATTGACCACCAGCATTTCCATTTACATAATTTATTTTAACCTTTGTCCCCCTATTATTAGTCCATTTCTTTTATCCATATGTTTTACTCATCCGTCCATTCCGTAGATAAAAGGAGCATCAGACACAAGGTTTTAACAATCACAGAAATGACATTGTAAAAGCTGTGTTGTTATACAATTGTCTTCAAGAATCAAGGCTACTGGAACACAGTTCAACAGTTTCAGATACTTCCTTCTAAGCACTCCAATACACCACAAACTAAAAAGGTATATCTAAATAAGGCATAAAAATAACTTCCAGGATAATCTCTCAATTCTGTTTGAGATCTCTCAGCCATGGAAATTTTATTTTGTCTCATTTCTCTCTTCCCTCTTTTGGTCAAGTAGGATTTCTCAATCCCCTGATGCCAGTTCCAAGCTCAACCTGAGTTTTGTGTCCCATGTTGCCAGGGACATTCATACCCCTGGGGGTCATGTCACACATAGGGGAGGAAGGCAGTTAGTTCACTTGCCACGTGGGCTTAGAGAGAGAGAGGTCAGATCTGAGAAACAAAAGAGGTTCTCTGGGGGTGACTCTCAGGTCTAATTTTAAATAGTCTTAGACTATACTTTGCAGGAATAGGTTTCATAGGGGCAAACCTCAAGATTGAGGACTAGGCTATTTATTTGGTTGTCTCCACTATTTGTGAGAATATCCAAAATTCTTCAAATAGGGAAGTTGAATATTTCATCCTTTCTCCCCAGTACTCCAAGGGGAGTGAATTATTCTTTATTCATTGTCTGAATTATTCAGGGATATATCAGGGCATCATGCTAACCTGGACAAACCAATAAAGTCTCATGCCCTACTCAAGATTCCATGTAATTATGGTGTTCAACTAAACTGACCATACAAGTTAAATTAGGAAATGGACTACCTAAAATATAAATTTTGCACCAAATAAACATCTTTCTCTTTGCTCTCACACAGAAATTAAAGTTTTAAAATATAGCCAATATCATCTTTAGCCCTGTATTCTGATTTACCTTAGTCCTATTCAGATCAGCTTCATTCTACTTTAAGTCAGATCTCAGCTTTTTAAACAGTTCCTGTACGGGGTATTGCTGACTTTCATAGCTTCAGAACTCTAATTCTGAATCTCAGGTATCACATAAATATCCAAAGTTTCTAAGAATGACCAGGTTATAAACAAACAATTGCAACTCATGAATATATGTGACTGCTGTAAGGGCTTACAATCTAGGACCCTTTACAGTAGGCCCCAACCTGATAATTCATGCATGCTCTCAACTTCAGTTCACCTAGTTTTTATATGATTGCTAGTCCATATGAATGAGGCATGATAATATTTTTCTTGTTGTTTCTGACATTTCATTCAACATGCAGTCCTTAAAGTTCATTCACCTCGTTGCATACCTCACAACTTCATGCCTTCTTGTGGCTACTTAGTAGTCCATTGAAAAGCCCAAATTTCTGACAACAGATAAATGACTAAATAAGCTGCGGTACATACATACTATGGAATATTATGCAGCTGTAAGATAGAATAAACTCATGAAGCATGTAACAACGTGGAGGAAACTTGAGGACATTATACTGAGTGAAATTATCCAGAAACAAAAGGACAAATACCATATGGTCTCACTAATATGAACTAGCATTAATGAGCGAACTTGGAGAATTGAAATTAAGAACACAGGTTATCAGGAGATAGAAGAGGGTAGAGATTGGGCAATTCGTGGGGAAGGAATACAGATTGTGCAACGCGATTGATTGTCAAAATTCTGAAATGTATAGCACAATACCACCTGATTGTAACACAATAATATACATGCTGAATGAAGATAAATGTCAGTATGATAGAGGGAGAAGGGCTGGGAATGCATATGAAATGAGAAGCAACTGGTATCCCTCACTTTTGAAGGACAATTTTGTAAGGTACAGAATTCTTGGCTGGAATTCTTTCTCTTTCAGGATCTTAAGTATATCCCATTGACTTTTCTCCTCAATAGTTTATGACAAAAATTTAGCACTTCAACTCATTTGGGTCCCCTTGTACATACACACTGTTATTCTCTTGCAGTTTCCAGAACTCTTTCCTGGTCCTTGGCATTCAAACATTTGAACTACACTTTGCCTGGGTCTGATTCTCTTGAGTATATCTTATTTGTTTTTCATTAGGCTTCTCATATATGTATATTCATGCCTTTTGCTGAATTTGTGAAGTTTTCTTTCATTATTTCTTTTAATATTTCTTCTGCCCCTTTCTCTCTCACTTCTCCTTCTGGGACTTCCTTAATGCATATATTTGAATACATGATGGTATCTCACAGATCTCTTAAACTCTCTTCACTCCCTTCTTCCTTTCATTTTCTTTTTTTCTGCTTCTCAGCCTGAATCATTTCAATTTTCCTTTCTTTTAGTTGACTGAATTTTTCTTCTGGAAGCTCTAAACTTCTGTGAAATCCCTGTAGTGAATTTCTCTTATAATTCATTATTTTTTAATTCAGTATATTTGTTTGATTCCTTTTTAAAATGTGTCTATCTTTATGAGATTCTTATATTGTTCATTCATTATTTTTCTGATATCCTTTAATTCCTTCTCTGTGTTTTCCTTTGTCTCCTTGAACATATTGAAGATATATTTTTTTTAAATTTAATCTTTGTTGTATATGTCTGAAGTCTGCTTTTAATTGATGTTTTCAGAATTTTTATCATGTTCCTTTGGTTGGGGCCATTATTTCCTGTTTCTTTATCTGTCTTGTAATCTTTTGTTGCCCATGTACATTATAAGGTTTTAATGTGTTTACTGTGGGATTTAATCTCTTAGCTGTCTATTCCAAAAATTCATATCTAGTCAGTATTATGACAGAGGTTTTTTTAAGTGCTAGGAGCTAATGAAAACAAGCAAACATATGCCAAAAGCAAACCCATAACAAAAAATCACCTGCCCTGTTCTCTGCAAATTGGGTCTGTATTAGCCAGTGTTTTTCTTCAGAGTTTGACACTCCTGATTAGAAAATTGACTCAAGCAAAAAATGAAGTGCAGGGTCCGCTCCATGTTTTCTCTCAGCTAAGTCTTGTCCTATGCTTGTACTTCCTCTGGCTTAGGAATTCCCCATTTACAGGACTCCAAACATCCCCTCTGCTACCTATGAATTAGACTTTACCCCCTTCTGAGTGTGCTATTGTATATCTTAAATACTATGGCCCAAGCTGCTTTGAGTCATTTGTTTCTTCTACTGATTTAGAGATCTGTAAACTGCTCCTGCCTGTAGGGCAAGTTTTGAGAGTCAGAGTCAGAGATTTTTCCTAGTCCAGTCTTTCTGACTGCCCCAGGATAGATGGGCAGTGAGCTATGGGCACTTCAGTATGCTCATAGGGGTTACTCCTTGTGGAAAAGGGTCAGGGACTCACAGTGGGAGCACGGACTGGGTCCACCCAGCACTGGAGATGGGTGGTAGTGAGGCCAGCAAGGATACCAGGTATATTTAAGAGTATGTTTTCTGGAATAGATAACTCTTAACCACTGTGGTAGTTAGATTCAGTTGCCAACTTAGCCAGGTGAAGGTGCCTAGTTATATAGCTGTGGACATGAGCCAATGGCTTGTGAACCTCATCTGTTGCTGATTACATCTGCAGTTGGCTAGGAGGCATGCCTGCTACAGTGAATGATGTTTGATTTAATTGGCTGATGCTTAAATGAGAGACTCAACATAGCACAGCCCATGCAGCTCAGCCTGCCTCTTCTCAGTGCTCACAGCTCAGCCCAGGCCTTTGGAGATGCAGAAAGGAATGACCCCTGAGAAAGTTGTTGGAACACAGAGGCCTGGAGAGAAGGCCAGGAGAGATCACCCTGTGCCTTCCCACGTAAGAAAGAACCTCAGTTGAAAGTTAACTGCCTTTCCTCTGAAGAACTAACAAAATAAATCCCCTTTTATTAAAAACCAATTAGTCTCTGGTGTGTTGCACTCTGGCAGCTAGCAAACTAGAACAACCACCAAAAGCTTCTAGGGCCTCTGTTCCTTTCCCTTCTTCCTTTCCCATGTAGCCATTTATTTCTAGATTTCCAGTCACCGAAAGATGTAAGAAAAATTTGGGTCCCTTATTGTTTTCCAGTACCTCTCCATCATCATTTTGCAAATCAGCTTTTCCTCTTTTAGCCTATGGCATTCTGGTAGCCAGGAACATATGAAACCAGAAAATGGAATCATATTTTTTCACCTTAAGTGTATATTTGATTTACATGATTTAACAGCTATATATTTGAAATCCTGAAATGCAGTTTACAAAGTCTAAGTACATCAGAATCCTGAAAGGAAGCAGTTGAGTGGTAATCAGTTTTTCTGGTTACTAGAGGTAATAATTAGTTATGGTTCAATTGGCCAAATTTCACTGAATATTGTCAACATTTCCATCTATTGCTTAAAGAACTCAATTTTGTTATTTAATTTTACTTTGCCCAATTTTTAAATGTTTGTCCAATTTGTATATTAACAATTAAAATGCTATAAATTCATATTTTATTTTAAAGAAAAACAATATATTATATATTGCAGTATCTTCTTTCATTGCTATATATAATATTCTTATGTTTATTGTTGAGTACCTTTATATTATGGTTTTATCTGAATTTACCTCTATTTTAGTTTGCTATCTGTCAGAATATGATATACCAGAAATGGAATGGCTTTTAAAAGGAAGAAATTATTAAATTGCTAGTTTACAGTTCTAAGGTCATAAGAATGTCCTAAATTACAGCAAATCTACAAAAATGTCCAAATTAAGGCACCAACCAGAGCTTATCTTCACTCAAGAAGGACCGATGAAGTTCAGGGTTCTCTCTGAACTGAAAGGCACATGGCAAACATGGCAATATCTGCTAGATTTCTTTCCAGGCTTCTTCTTTATTCTTGATCTCCAAAGGTCTCTGGTGGCATGGGCTCTGTACTTTGTGGCTCTTTCAAAAATGCTTGTTTCTTTTAAAGGATTCCAGCAAACTAATCAAGACCCACCTGGAATGGGTGGTGTCACATCTCCCTCTAATCAAAATTTAATAACCACAATTAGGTGGTTATTATCTCTGTGGAGATAATTTAACCAAGTTTCCACCCAGCAATAATGAATGGGGATTAAAGGACATGACTTTTCTGTGGTTCACCACAGATTCAAACTTGCACACTTCCTAAGCAGTTCATGAATTGTGCTCTTATTGGTTGAGGCTCATGGATGGAACCAGAACTGGAGTGTCTGCAACAAAGAAAAAAAAAGTAACTGTTCACGGCAAAGGCAAATTCATGCCACCAGGTAGGGAGATGTGGATACGAACAAGAAGTTATAAAAATTTCAAATCATACAAGCCGTATTTAAATGGAAATGGCAGAGTCTAGAACTGAAAATACATTGACTGATGTAAGAAATCTAAAGGACAACCAATTAAAAATTAATAGAGGGTGGCCACTGTGGCTCACTGGTAGAGTTTTCACCTGCCACGCTGGAGACCTGGGTTTGATTCCCGGTGCCTGCCCATGCAGAAAAAAAAAAAAAAAGGTTAATAGAGACTTCCATTTTCAGTATAGAGAACATTATCAGAGAACTGGAACTGCAGAGTGAAAACTAACCTAATAAACTGATACTTTAAGTTCATCCACATTCTTGTATGAATTGTTAAGTAAGTCATACCATTTTATTGCATTGTGTGGATATGCCAAAGTTTTGAAGGATATCTTGTTTCCAGTTTTAGGTAATTTTGAATAAAATTTCTATAAACACTGACATATACAATTTAGAGTATGCTTGTCTGTATCTACAAGAGGTTTCCTGGGATGTTGATTGGGATTACATTAATCTGTTCATTAAATTGGGAAAAATTACCAGTTTAACAATAATCCATGATTTATCCCTAAGTACTCATTTTTGGTGCTATTATAAATTATATAAATATGCACACAATTGTGTGCCCAGACACACATGTTCTTTTTAAATTTCAGCTTCTGGTTGTTCATTGCTGCTGTATAGGAGCATGAGTGACTTTTATATGAAATTATGTGATCTGTGAATACACAATGAATCAATTCATAATTTCTGTTACATTGGATTTAGGTCTACCCTTTGGGACCATTCTAGAGTGATTCCAATCTTATTTCCAGATCATTGTTCTTTATATACTGGAAGTTCTCCTTTATATTTCCCTTGAGTCTTATAGTGATCCAGGCATACACTTCTTTGTTTCTCTTTAAACTTGTATTCAAGTTATCTCAAAAGGTAGTTGCTTCATTCTGTATGAACACATTATTTTGCTACATATTCCTTTATAAAAATAGTACCTATATTGTGCAGAATTCAGGTACTGAGAAATTTAAAATAAAATTGGGCTTTCTTTGTGATGATAAAGCTAGAATAATGACATTAATAGGCTATGTTAGCGCATGTGAATCTCAAAATGACCCTATGGGTGGGTATTTTCATTTCTATTTTGTACATAAGGAGACTTAGACTTAAAGAAGTTAAGAAATGAGTCCAAGTTTTCTCAAGTATATGCAGTTCAGCTAATAGATCTACAAATAGATAACATTTGTATATATTTCTCATTTCAAATCCTTTGGTCTTAAATAGCATAATAGTTTACACCAGTAGCACAATTGAGAATATAATTCAAATTGTGTGAAATGATAGATTTTTATATGATTTTTGAGAAAAATTAAATTAGTGCTATAAGTAATATATAAATAAAATATTGATTTCCTTTCCAAATTACCTGTCCATATAGCTCTTACTTTTACATTTTATATTTACTGATTTGGTCAGATCGTCAACTGAAGATTAATAATCAAATGCAGGGATAACTTTAATCATTGCTTTTGATGGAATATTATCTACTAATTACTAGATCCTACAAATGTTTTCCAAATCTCAGCTTTTAAATACACTTTTACTTTCCAATAAGAAAGTAAATTTCACATGAGATAGAGTAGTTATTCAATCTATTTCTAAGTAATGAGAGAAATAGCATTTTGAAAAAAAAAGAAAGAGAATTGAAGTAACTATTTGTATGTTGTTAAGGCAGTTCATCGCTTCCTGGATTCCCAGGGAGAACTGTTTATGAGAACTATTATCAAGTTATGGCCTTTTATCATGGTATGCTGAACGAAAGTTTGTTAAATAAACGCTGATACGCTGGTGAGGGTGCAATAAAATTTTATAAGTAGCTTAATATATAGCTGAGCAGTTATCTCTGATCATTACTTTGGCAGACTTACCCAACTTGTGCTACGCCATAACAAACAGAAAAGGCTATGAAATAAGGTAAGTCTGTGAATCATATTTCCTTGTTACTTTCAAGTTTCCAAGTAATTTATATGTTCCCTTAATTCACGTTAGCAAAATGATCATTTAAATGAACTTGTTTTAAGTAGCAAAGATAACATATTTTCATTTGCCATTTTAAAATATATAGTCCTTTGTACTAAAATAGTAGAAAATATTTCTATTTTTTTAACGTCTGGGAATCATGGAGGGCTCAGCTGTTCACCCTAATTACTGTCAGACTTGGAATCACAGCAGGTTAAGTTTGGTTGCTGAATATAGAAGAAAATAAAGGTTGGAAAATATTTTGAAAAGTTGTTGGAGGAATACTCTAATAAACTATAATTAAATATATTTTTTTCCAAAATCTATATAAGCAGAATAGAGTGCTACATTTTATAGAACATTTAATCTTTTCTAGCAAATTTTTTAAAGATCAATTATCAAGCTATAATCTAAGGAAATATTATTAATCTTGAAACTAAATATTCAGAGAAAGGGCATCAATATACAGTTTCCAAAAAATATTTTGCTTAACATTACTATAATAAAAAATATGAAAACTTTAATTGCTACTTACAGCCTTGAACAATTACAGTATTTTGTTTATGAGTACTCATATGAGTAATTCAATTTTGATACATTAATTTTGTTCTTATTTTTGTAGATAAAAGAGCTTTTGCTTCATGAGAGCATACACATTATTGTTTTTTTATTTTAGACTTTTCTTGATGTGAAAAGCACAGCCTTTGTTACTGGCTTCTTGATAACTAAATAGGCTATTGTTTTGAGTGAGGCTTGTATTTATTTAAAGTTAAACATTAAATGTGACTGTCATTCTTCACCTAAAACAGCAATTGTGTTTCATTTTCTAAAGAGCCTAATTTATCTTAGGTCTTTGGTTAAATTTAATTTATATTTGGCTTCTCTGAAGTTTACCCATTCAATAAACAGTTTACTGTTTATTTTCCTGTTACAGGAAATCATATGCTAAAAAGTAATCCTAATCTTGAAACATTAATTCATAAAGCTTATTAAAAGAAATTATGGTTGTGTTTAGCTTTAAGATCTGAACTATTTTCATGATTCCTGCTATTAAAAATGTAACAATATAATGGAAGAAATGGAGGAAATTGTATATATATATATATATATATATAATTGCACTAGCAATATATATGTATATAATATATATATATAATTGCAGAGCATATGCTAGTATTATAATAAATGGAAAAAGGATAAATTAATCCCGCCTCTAAGAGTTTGGAAAAGACTCACAGATGACATGGCATTTGGATTTGGTATAAATTAGAGTACACCTAAAAGATCATACAGAGGGAGTTTAGCAATATTGAATATACTAAGGGGATATATTATACAAAAAAGATGTTGAAGTGGAAGAGATGGGAAAGGCATATAATTTGGGACATTTTACAGGTAGAATCAGTAGGACTTGTTGAACGATTGTACGTGGTAGAAAGATGAAGGTATAAGAAAAAGGAATAATTCAAGGAGTCTATGTTGAAACAACTGTATGTATTAAATGATACAGATAAGTACAAGAATAAGAAATGGTGTGCTCTTGATTTTAAAACTGGTAATTTATTAAAGCACTAACCATGGCAATTATAAATTTATATGTATTTGGAGTACAGGAAATATAGGATGGCTAAAGAAACAAATCAGGTGTTAATTAGAATAGAGATTATAGCTAAAACCATTAGAAAGGATGAGTTTTTCTAGGGAGAAAAAATGTTAAGTAGGAAGACAAAAATTTCGAAGAAGAAATTCATGGGAACAGCCAAATTTAGTGGGCAATAATTAGTATTAATGGAGTTATGGAAGTCACAGGAAGCTATGGTGTCAGGATGATGACTATGGCATTAGAAGTGGGGAGGATCTGTGTAAGTTACTGGTGATCTTTGACAGAGCCAGGTCTTTCAGTAGACCTTGTTTCATTCCTTATAATGAGATGAGGAATCATTGGGAGAAAGGAAACAGAGATGAAAGAGAGCTGAGGGCAGGCCACGGTGGCTCAGCAGGCAAGAATGCTTGCCTGCCATGCCAGAGGACCCGGGTTCAATTCCCGGTGACTGCCCATGTTAAAAAAAAAGCAAGAAAGAAAGAAAGAGAGCTGGACTTGGAGAAAAAGAAAGAGCTGTAGAATGTTGACTCAAAGACTTTCTTTACTGTGATAGACTTGAATGGGCTTTCAAGTTCTAAAACATTTCTTGGAAGAGAGATAATGTATTAAATTGAACAGTACATATAATTAAAGAAACAGAGGAGATGGGGAAGATGAGCTGAAGAAAATAGGTGGAGGGTTTCAACTTGCCTTTGCATAGAGATTACCAAGAATGATATTTTAGGTCACTGAGCATTTTTATAATGTGTCCATTCTTTTAATGCAGAAATCTCTATCTAGATAAATTTATTATACATCACTATTGGTAAGTGGATAAAAAATAATAGCCCAGGATGAGGTAGTTTTTATGGTTTTGGATTGTTAATAATGTTAATATGCAGAACATTGGAAGTAATAGAAGGCACCTCATTAAACCTAACAAAAATTTTCCTGGGTGTGACATACGACAGTAATAAACCAGAGAATAGCTGAGTGGTAAGACCATGATCCTCTGAGACTGACAGCTTTAAAGTCAAATCCCAGGCCTTGTGTAACCTCACACAAATCTGTTAATTTAGATTCTGGTTGAATGTGGATTATTTTAAGGATTAAATTTTATTATACATCTAAACTGCTTTGCATGGTACATGGCATATAATAAATTTACATTCAGTAGGACTCTACTGTGATCACAAGAAATGAATACCTTCTTTGTATAACTGCCTAATTTCTTGTGTTTATCATGCTTCACTATCAAAATTAGAACACATTCATCCATTGAGAATTCTTGGTTACTGAATGACATTGGAGTGTTTCGATTTTTACAGATTTTGAAGTCATTTACAGTTCTGTAGAATCACTATTTTGCAGAGAAAAGCAGAGTCCCCAAAAGATGGAGGATATGCTTCAAGGCTGAGAGAAAACATTGCGAAAGCCAGAATTAGAATTCAGATCTTTCTAGTTAGGAAAATCTTCATGGATGAACAAAATTGGAGCTGGAAGTGGAAAATTTGAAGGAATTTACATGAAGGGAGGGTGAGGTGAAGAATATCTGTGGTGGAACTAACTGTTTGGATTGAGCTTGGAATTAACACTAAGTTTAGAGGGATTAAGAAAGCCAAATCATTTATTTAATTAGTGATTAAGAATATTTGGACTTAGTCTGTGTGATAATTTAGCAGTCACCTTTCATATGGACTCAATTTAGAGCACATCTGTATTTTCTACTGATAAAGTTTTCTCTACAATTTACTTATGTGCCAACTGCTTGAAACTGAAACTTATTTTTATCAGAAAACATATTTTAGATGATGTTTAACTTAACAAGTCTGATATGGAAATGCCTACTTAACCATTTTGGTACATCTATTAATGGAAATAATGAAAACTACAATGAGAGAGAAACTCTTGTTTGAGTTTTTGTCTCTTTGGTGGGGATCAGCAGTGGATTCTTTCTGAAGCCTCCTAGAACCAAACAAGAAAAGCATTCACATTCTTGGGAAGGACTTTAAGAGGAAAGAGTGAATAGCTACCCAGTTCATGGCCCCCCACACAAAAAGTAAGGGATAGGAAACTTGAAACAACTTTTTCTTTTTTTTTTATTCTGCTTCACCAGGACACCATCTGATGAAGCTTGGTTTATGTGTACTGCTGTTTTAAGATATAATTTAAAATTCAAAGAGATTTGGGATGTACTAAATGTGAAGAATTGTATTTTCCCTTTATCTATTTGCATCCATTAAATGGCACAAGAGTAATACAAAATAGATATGTTTCCTCATTTTATTGAAATCTATTTTTTGGTCTATATTTTCACCGTCCTTCTGTATGTTCTTATTCTGTTATCTGTTTAAACACGGTAACTGTATTATCTCTCTGGAATCCACCTAGCTAAAAATTGTTCCTATCATAGGCAATAATGACTTACAGTTTCTAAATCCAAAGGTTGTTTCTCAGTCTTCAGTTTTACTTGATTTATCGGCAGCATTTGGCATGGCTGATCACTCTTTCTTCCTTTGAACACTTTATCCAGTTGTCATTTAGGATCTCACAGTGGCTTGAGTTTCTTTTACCTCTTCTGCTGTTTCTTCTCTACTTGATAATTCCCCTCCACCTCTCAGACATGTAAACGTTAACATTTCAGGGCTCATGCTTTCTTCTTGTGAGACCTAGTTCCTTGATAATTTCAACAAGTTTCATGGCTTTAGATTTTATCAAAATCCTGGTGATTCCCAAATTTATGTCCCCAACTCATATCTCTGGAATTCTAGATTTGCATATCTCTCTACCTTTTCAGATATCTAACTTAT
Source organism: Myrmecophaga tridactyla (assembly GCA_004026745.1). NCBI lineage: Eukaryota > Metazoa > Chordata > Mammalia > Pilosa > Myrmecophagidae > Myrmecophaga > Myrmecophaga tridactyla. The sequence continues at coordinate 21,169 of PVIY010015110.1, forward strand.
TATCTAACAGGCATTTCTAAGGCAAAACTTCATATCAAGCTCTTCCTTTAGCAGTTAGTTGTCTTCATCTCTGAGTTGATGACTCCATTGTACCAATTTCTAAAGCCAATATTCTTGGAGTTGTTCTTGAGTCCTCTTTTTATCTCTTCATATTCAATACAGAAATAAATCCTGCTCTTTGGAGTTTGATCATGTATCTACACTTTCAAGAATTTAAGCACTTTTCACTATTCCCCTCTCCCTGGCCCAAGCCACTATTACATCTTAACTGGATACTTTTACAATAGCCTCCTTACTAGTCCTGCTGCTGCTCCCTTCACTTCCTTCTCATCTGCTCCAACAAAAAAAGCTAGAATCATCCTGTAAAATACAATTCAGACCGTATAACTCCACTGATCAAAAATCTTGCATATCTTTTCATTCTACTCAGAGAAAAAGTGCAGACAATACAATTGCAAAGGAGGTCTGACCCCTGAATATTCCTGACTGTATCTCCTACTATTTACTTTCTAATGAACAGTTGAAATAATAAATATTAGTAAGTGCATAATAATATTTGAAAAGGTGAATATTAAACATTCAATGCAAGGAAGAATGGAATTAATTAGGGAAAATTTCCTAGAAGAACCAGATTCTAGAAGACCAAAGGGAAAAATAGACTTGTAGAAAAATGAGAGGTCTAAACTACTGATTACCGATCTAGGGAGGCCTTGTTATGTAGTATTGATAATGAATTCAACCACACATTCTTGGTGAAATTTTGGCTCAGTGGCTTATTACCTGCTACCTGTGTGGACGTGAGCAAGCAAATGGATATTCCTGTATTTCACTTTTGGTATCTGTGAAATAATGGCATGTGCCCATGGAGGGTGACTAATGATCAGTTGATGATGGATAATTCATTTGAAAATATGGAATTTTTGGAAGATAAGCTTGATAGATGGACTGATATATAAGACCACCAGAAACTAGAGGAGAAAGCACACCCAGATATAATCGAGCAATAACCTAGGCAGCGGGTACAGAAGAGATAGAAGAAACTTCATGAACAGAAAAGAATAAATCGCTGTGAAAAGAAAAAGCCAGATATTTGGCAATTGACTTCTTTGTGTTAGTAGCAAAGTCTCAAAATAATAAAATGCAGTTGATAGTGATAAGAGGTTTCATTTGTGAGTTAAGATAATAAAATACTGAGAGTTCATGAAATGTAAGTTACATTTTAAGCCATGTAATCATTACCATAAAAAAAAAGTGTATTTCTGTGTAGGGAATTAACATATCTTATTCACAGTTTTCTCCTGCCACTTTTTTTTAGAAATTGTTCATTAATTTTTCTCAACATTAACTTTGTGGGTTAGGGTTTCTTTTAGCTTTTCCTACCTGGCCACATGCTATTAAATTAAGATTTATATAAAAATCATGGAATACAGAAGAGCCATAGAAACTTAAAGATTGGGAGAGATGACAGATATATAGTTGAAGTTAAACAGATAAGCTTTAAAATATATTACTGGAGAAGGGGTATTCCCAATCTACACTGAAGTATACTCTGAATGCTATCTCAAGTGCATAATTTTTCAGCTATAAATTTGATATATTTAACCTGCTATTTCAGAGAAGAACTTGGAGATCATATAGTTCAAGTTGATTTTTTTTTTCATTTAACATCAACTCTCAAGTATATACTGCCCTCCCCTTAAAATGATGTATACTTATAGTCCTTTCCATGATAGTGTTATGAGGAAGCAGTGTTGGAATTGGGAGAAACTAAAGTCAGAGTAGGAAGAACTAGGATATTTGATTTTGAGAAAATAATTTAGCCTCTTTAATCTCGAAGTTCCCTATCAGTAACATGTGAATAACAACATCTCCTACACAAAATTGTTATCAGTATGAAGAAACACTGTAAATGGATGCCTTCTTTGACTGAAAAATGCTCTAAAATTAGAAGCAAGACATGACCTGCTTGGAGATTTTTTTTTCCTCCTCTATGTTTTCCTATTAGTGCACTACTTTACCAGGCTTCATGAATTCACTCCTTATACTTGAAACTATACATGATCTTTACATTTTGTATCAGTGTCTATTACTTACGAGTATAAATTATTGGAGGTGTCTGCAGCTTTGCTCACATTGTTTACATTAAATTCACATTACATTTGCTTACATTGCTTACATTAGTTAAAAAGAGGAATATATATCATTTGATCATAATAGATGGTACTTTTTTTTGTAGTTGTACACTTTACGTCTGAAACACATATTCCTTTCTCTCCTTTAGATGGCAAGGAAGAAATTTACCAGATTAGAAATCTCTCTGATTGTTCTCTTTGTTATAGTTACTATTGTAGCTATTGCCCTAGTTGCTGTTTTAGCAACAAAGACATCTGTTGAAGGTAAGTACTGTTAAAAATACTTATACTTTGCATAGGGAACTTAAGAAAAAGCTACTCCATAATAGTTACTGATTTAAGAAAAGTATCTGTATGAGGTGAAACACATGAGGAAAGCTATAGGATAAGTTACACAATTATTTCAACTTTTTCTGTCCAATATGCTCCAGTTATTACAATGAAGAGCGATTGTAATTAAGAAATCTGTGTTTTTTGACATTAATGAGCTTCTCAAAGTTATGTTGCTTGAGAAATAGCAAAGGCAACGAGATCAAGATGTTATTTACGATGAAATAATTGTCTGTTGTTACTAGTGACGATCTTACTAGCGTGAGGATTCTGGATTTTTCTGTGGCCTTCAGATACTTGTAAAGGGCATGGGGAATTCCAGGAAATAACCTCTGTCGTAGGCTCTATTCTTTTTCTTTTTGTAAGAGAGGCTTTATCAGAAAGACAGGTGAGAGGGAAGGTGAAACAAGGCTTGAACTGTTTAATTAACTTTTACCGAACATTTATATACTAATTTAGAGTTGGTACATATTAGTCTGGGCCACATAATCTGCTTTCTCTTTCTTCATAATTCCTGTCTTGATTAAATTAGAACTGCAAACGTTATAAATTATCTTCTAGTCTAACCCTGTACCTTCGTTAGCATTTACTACTGCTGTTACTCTTTTTTTTTTTAAACTTCTTCCAGTAACTAAAAGCTCACTACAAATTGAAACAGTCAACTTTATCTTACTTATATCTGATTGTTAGAAGGTTTCTCTTTATATGGAGATGAGATGTATTTTTCTTTGCTATTCATGTCTTTCTCTTCTTTGTCAAATTCTTCCCTTCAATTTACCTTCTCCCACCTTGTTTGAGTTTGCTAGGCTGCCAAAATGCAGTATACCAGAAATGGGCTGGATTTTAATAATAGGAATTTATTAGTTCACCTGCTTGCAGTTCTGAGGCCATGAAAATGTCCAGATGAAGACATCATCAAGATGATAACTTCTTCCTGAAGACGGCTGTCGGCAATCCTGGACTCCTATGTCAGATGGCAAGGCACAAGCAGCATCTGCCGGTCTCTCTTCCGGGTTTTGTTGCTTCCAGCTTCTGGCTTTAATGGCTTCCTCTCTGTTTCTGTGACTTTCTTTCTCAGCTATTGTGTCTTGCTTTCTATCTGAATTTCATTCTCTTATAATGAAGGACTCCAGTAAGAGGATTAAGACCCAACCTGAATGAGGTCGATCACTAGTCATTATTCTCCAAAAGATACTACTTACAATGGGTCCATACCCACAGGAATGTATTAATTTTAATAATATACGTTTCTGGGGTCCATATATCTTCAAACCATTATACACCTATTTTTCCATTTTCACTTCTACTTTTTTGTCTTCTCTATATTCTTTTCCCATCATGTTTCTTTTTCTTTTCTCCTTTATCAATGAAATTTTTTTATATCATTTGGATCTTTCCTTTTATGACAAGAACTTGGATTTGTGGATTCATTATTAGTACAAAATTTAATTTTTATTTTATCTATAAGTTCATATATTCTTTCAACGTGACTTATACATTGCTTAAAGAATCTGAAAAAAATTAACATGTTTTATTTTGGTGACCTGTTTTTCAGAAAATAGTGATCCTACCTCATCTCCATCTTCACCTACCCATACGACCACTGCGTATCCTCCTGGTTCAGGGAAATGTCCAAATGAGTCAAATGATCCTGTCAATGAGAGAATAAATTGCATTCCAGAACAACTTCCAACACAGGTCTGCAACAAGACCTTAAGATTTTTATTAATATACACATTATAATCATGTTATATAGTGTATACTGATATGTAATATATTAAGACAATTGCTCAATATTGGATCATTCCACATTTCATAACATTTAGTCATTAATAGGCTGAATTTTCATTTTTTAATGTAGCTGGGTATAAGCAGATGAGAGGTAAGAAGAGTTAATGAGCTTGCTTTTTTGAACCTCTGTTCAAATCAAATGAACAAATATTCATCATGCTTAAGATGGTCTTGCTACTTTAATAAATCTATGTGAAATTCTGTCCTTTTGAACTTCATTTATTAAAAATGTGTAGTCTGACAATATAGAGTTTTATGAAAGAATATCTATACTCCATCAGAATATTGCAATGGTGCTATTTATAAGTGTCTGGAAAATAAAGTAGCACCCATTTTTAAGAAAATTATTATTTTTTATAGTTTGGCAATTGAGAGGAAAGAAGAAAGATTAGAGTTAATTGAATGGATTCATATAACTCAAGTTGACACTTTTTTATTCTTCATAAATCTGGATGGGAATAAAGATCAAAGAACTTTATATATATATATATATATATATATACACCTTTGGAAAACACTTAACTATGCATATATAAATCTCACATCTCCCACAGATTTTTTTTTTTTTTACAGTAAACTAACTGAACTATAAAATTCTTATAGGCCTCAATTTACCTTTTCTACATCGTGGTTAACACAATTTTATTATTGAATTGCCATGCAAATTTATAAATGAAAGTGAAAGATTTCCTTTGGAGCGATGTTAGGCAGAGAGAGTCCTATAGTTCACCCATTAATAAACGAACTGGATAACACTGTATTTACAGAGACACACTGAAGAAAGTGGTTATTATATTCCCATTATCATGATCCTTAAAGAATGATTGAAGCTTAACACAGAATTCGATTAGGAATAATCTGACCTGCTTGGGTTTTATAGGAAAACAAAATTTAAAAGTCAAAAGTTTAGGTGATTTGATGCCTTGTTATAAGTATTTAATGTCAGTTGTTAGATTGCTGAGGAGTAATTTCAGTGTGTAACTAATTATATTTATGAATTAAACAAATTTAGCTTGAGACAATTTGTATTTGTCACTTAAGAAACGATGATGAACATTTCTCAAAGTTTTAAGTTCAAACATCTCACATGATTTTAAGTACTGTTTTGACATTGTTAACTGGGAAAAATAGAATCCAGTGAAATAATTTTAAAGAGATTTTTAAATTTTTAGGTGGGATCTCATTCAGAGTTTTAGTCTTATATGGGGACACAGCGAGTGTGCCAAGGCCAATTGATTATTTTGGGCTCCATTTGGTAGTTAAGAGGCAGTGCTGGAATTAGAACTGTGGTAGGTTGACATTAATATGAACTTTTGTTCCTGTGGCCTCGAGTCTATCATCTCATAATTTTCTCTAAGCAGATAATCTTACAATGTAGTGTTTTTCTATTATGCAAAATATGTATTTTTTAAAATCTTGTTGAAGTTAGGAAAAGGTCTTATACCTTCTTTTTCTTCTCCTTTAAGGAGAGATTAGAAATCTCAAAAGAGATTGTTATTCAAACTTTGTCATTCATAATTTTTTAATTTTGTAACTTAGAATTATATGCATTTGGTAATATCTGCTCATTAAGTCCCTTTAAGATATTTTAAATAGTTCAAATGTTAATTATCTGACATCTTAATGATCACCTTAAGCAATTATTTAATCACCTTAAATATATATTTTAAATCTTCCACACATAAGAAGCATGCCATTTGACTAAATATCATAAATATCATTTGATCCAAACTGGGTGGTCAAAATAAAAAATTTAGTCAAACAGTGATTATCTAAAATTTGCTTCAATTTTTGCATTTAAAAAATTTTTTTTCATGAGTATTTATACATATGGATTATGATTGTAAGATATTTGAAAATAAATAAATGGTTGTATTAAACTATTTTATCCAAAACAAGTTTTAATTAGAAGACATGCATACTCACTACACAAAATACAGACTAGCCTGTAACTTAAGAAACAGCTATAATTCTACTCAGAGTCAAACCACTATGTAGTATTGGTTATAATATTATGCACACTATGCACACAAAATAAAAATAAGAGCATAATCAATTTCATTGTTTTTTACCAATAGAATTTAGTAACACTATTCCAATTGATGGATAAATCATGAGTTTTAATTTTTTTGTCCCTTCAAATGAACAGTTGAATTTACAATTGAGAATTGAAAATAATGGTGAAATGCCCCAAGTCCTGCAAAAAAGGAAGGACAACTAGACATAAGTAATAAGTTTCAAAATCTCCACAAAATGAAACAGAACTTATTATTAAGAATATAAAATAAATGATTAGGATATACATTTTTAAACTTAGCATTTTAGTTTGTATACTGTGAAGACATTTAAGATAACTCTATTTTACTATGCATTTTATTTTACCAAAATGTGATTTTAGTTGCCTTTTTTCTTTTTTTTTAAATGTACCACCTTTATGCTTTCCCAAATCAGTACCTCTACTTCTAATTCCACTTCTTTGTGTTGTATCAAAATTCATTTAAAACATTTTATAAAGATCACTGCTAGTGATGATCTATGTACTATTATTTCTGTATATTCCTGGGAGAATTTCTATCGGTTAGATACCTAGAAATAAAGTTCCTCATCAAACCTCACACATGCTTTAGTTTGATAAAGGTGATGATCCTCCAACATAGTCAGATCCAATTATACATCCATACACAGATGTGTGTATATAAATATATGTATATGTATGTATATGTTTAAATATATGTATATACATATATTTATGTGTATATTATAATATACACATGCATGCACATTTATTATGCCATTTTAATTTGATGTGAAAATAAGAGATAGGTTTATATGTATACTGCTAGCCAACTTAATATGGAGAATTTTAACTTATTTTCATGGCAGAGAGCCAAACACAATTCTCAAAGATATTCAAATTATGAAAGTTGTTCTCACTATTAAATATTAAGTTGATTTTCAATTCTTCCAGTAAACACGAAACATCACCATTTTGTTCACTTTTTGATAAACATCTATAATTTTTCTTCCATTTCACCTAATCTTTCAATATTGATTATAAAATTACTAAGAATTCATGTTTTTGTCTTACTCATTGAATGTGATCAGAGCAATAAGTTGCAACTTAAAGCAATTCAAATACTCAAATACTTATATAAAGCCTCATCTGCAGTCTGATACATAACTGGTACATACAGAGTATTTCAGCTCATTGCATCAACATCATGACAACAGAGTAGATTATAAGTACCCAGAGGGAATGCATGAACTTAACATAATGCTTATTGATATGTGAATTTGATAAATCACCACTCAGAGCACAAATCTCTGAAAGGGTGTAATTAATTGAACTTAAATTATATATCTTTCAATTGAAAGAAACAAAAAACAAGTGATATTTCAGTCTATTATATATTTTGAAGAAAGAAGCTTATTTAATAAACAATCATTTACTGGAATGAAGGAATGTTTGAAAGTACAGAGCAATATACCTGATAACAGAATTAATCAAATAATGCCTTTTCAAAATGTTTTAACAGGCGGTTTGTGCACAGCGAGGCTGCTGCTGGAGGCCATGGAATAATTCTATTATTCCTTGGTGCTTTTTTGCAGATAACCACGGCTATGATGTTGAGGGGAAAACAGCAACAACAAGTACTGGTGAGAAGTTCTCTATCCTCGTGCTTAATATGGTGATATTTTAAGTGGAATATAAAAATATATTTAATATATTTTTTGAAAAATACAAACGAGTCGTATGTTTGTATATAAGACTTTTCAAATTGGTTATAGTCATAATTTCCTTTTTGCATGCTGTATTTCACAAATGTAAAAAATAATTCATTATTTAGTAATAAAATTATAAAATATGAAAAATATTTAATGATTGCTATTTTTATAGCTAGTAAAGTCACTCATACCAGCATTTTTCCTTCTTTAAGGACTTGAAGCCACTTTAAGCAGGATACCGTCACCTACCCTCTATGGAAATGACATTAGTAGTGTCCTCTTCACAGTTCAAAATCAGACCTCCAGTCGTCTCCGGTTCAAGGTTCTGTTTTTGAGATTTTCAAGAATTTTTTAAGTAACAGGCATTTTATGAGCTCATCCTTCATCCTACCAAGATATTTTTCCACCTTGAGTAAATATTTAGCTCAACGTCTTTAGAATAATAAGCATTTAGTAGACATTAGCAATTGTAATTATTTCAATTACAGGTTATGATCAAGCATCTAATTAAAATTTTTAATTTGAGAAAGGTGTCCATACTGACAAATAAATATCTTATATTTTCCTAGACATCTTTTCTGGTATCATTTGTAGTCATGATTTTAAAGACAACTGATTATTGCTTTTTTTTAGCAAGTAGTTTATTATTACTGTTTTTTTTGGATTTCAGAAGTGAAAACAACACTGTAGACAATAATGTCAAAGGATTAAAGAGATTTTTTCCTAAAATTCAAAATCTTCTTTGACCTATCTACACGACTAATCACTGAAAAGCAATGATGATAATTCACAAAACTTTAATATCTGATAATCAGTGTTTAGTAATATTATCATTATTTTTTTATATCAGTTAATGAAGATCTTTACTTGAGTATATATATATGCATATAGACACATTACTTATATAACCAACTAATTTTATTCCCTAAAAATGTTTACAATTTATTCTATAAGTAGTCATTCAACAAGTCTATGATTTTCTATTTGGAACTTGCATTTAGTATTTAATTCAGAATTAGAAAATGAAGGAGTAGTTTTGAACCAATTATTGTTAACTGTTTACACTTTTGCAGCTTACTGATCCAAATAAGAGAAGATATGAAGTTCCCCATCAGTATGTGAAAGAATTTAGTGGAACTGCAGCTTCTGATACATTGTATGATGTGAAGATTACAGAAAAACCATTTAGTATCAAAGTTATTAGAAAAAGCAATAACAGAGTTTTGTAAGTAACAATCTTACATTGCATTTATATGACTATAAATAACTGATTACTTGTATATTATTTGCATGGAATTGGGATCATCTTAATTTGAAATAAAGCCACCAATGGAAAGAATAAATTTCTTCCCGAACGAAGGTGAGACTACTTATTTGTGAAGTTTGTAATGATGAGGTGAAATTGTTTCCCCTGGATGAGAGGTGCTATGACATGAATGAGAATATAGAAACGGGCCATCCAAAGCTAAAGGAGGAGAACTCCAAAGACCCATGACTGAAAACCAGAAGCTGTGAGAATCTGGCTGTGAACATTGGAAGAAATAGCAGACTGATGGCTAGTTTCAAACAATCTCTCTTACACATCACACTCACAGGGCTTCTGCTGCTTTCCCATGTCCCTGTACTCCAAAATTATACATTATAAAATTTATATATTATTCTGATGCAAGTTTTCTATAAATCAAAGTAATTTCTGTCTGTGGCTACCAAGTCAACAAGACAGGTGAAAATTGTTTTCTGGTGACAATTTAGCCTATTAATATACCAAAGAATGTCTAAATTAATTTTTTCCTTTACAGTGAAATTAAAAGAGAATGTGCAGGGCGGGCCATGGTGGCTCAGCAGGCAGAGTTCTTGCCTGCCATGCTGGAGACTCGGGTTCAATTCCCGGTGCCTGCCCATGCAAAAAAAATAAAAAAGAGAATATGGATGTTATCTGCAGATAGATAGGTCAAGTTTTTATAGTACAAAACCAACTTGTAGTAATATTGACTTTGTTAGAGATAGATAATGCCATATCCCCTATTCAAATTTAACTTCAGATGTTCAAATAATTTTTGATACTTCTTAAAACTACTGTATTTTCTTTCAATCAGACCTTGATAATTCACCCTAAAATCCTTCCTAAAATCCTTTTAGCGCTCCAGGATTTTATTCTTAAGGCTCAAATTATCATACAAGCATTAACACCCCAGATACCTGCCTGTTATGATGAAGATGATTTCTTTCTTTTGGTGTTAATTGTTATTTAGGTATCTGACAGTGGTTAACTAGAAACTTGTACTGCAACTGTTTTAATACAAGTGTTGCCTTACCTATATTTTTGAATACTAAGAACTTCAGGAGTGATACTTTATACTCTGTTATACCCTTCCCCTGTTAATTATCAGATTCTGTTGCGAATTTGTAGGATCAGATAGTTCCTGTTCAGAGATGAGCTAATTATCATGGCAATATTAAAATAATATTCTTTATCTGTTTAATTAAATATGGGCTGAATACCTTCATTTGGGATATAAATTGTGGTATTTGTGGAAGGAATTTAGTAATTTCCTGTGAATAATTTCAAGATAAATGCTCTTGCATCTCTAAGAATGGGTAATTAAGCAATGACTGAATCTCAGTTGTTCCTTGTCTTAGATATTTTAATACTGTTTCATTTGACTTTGTATTAAATCATAAAGAATATTAAATTCCATTTGACATTTCTTGTGGATATTTGATTTGCATATAATATATAACTTCTTTTTTATTGGCTTAATAATGATTTTGAATTTGATAAATTTCATAAACGTTAGACATGTGAAATCCAGTGGAACACTCTGTTTTTAGAACTCAGTCCCTGGAGCAAGACAGAACTAGATTTGAAACCCGTTTCTGCCTCTTACCAATTTGTGACTTTGAACATGCAAATTAATTTTCTCCATTTGTGCTGTCATTTGTGAAATGGGATCAATAACAAGAGCTATGTCTCAAGACTGTGGTGGAGATTAGAGGAGGGAATTGTAGAAGATTGCAGGACAGATTATAGAAGGGACTACAGGAGGGAATGCATTCCATTCTATAATTGAATTGAATTCCCTATAATTGAATGCATTCCCTCCTATAATTGAATTGAAACATATTGTGTTAATGCAATTAACGCATTCAGGTGATGGTGTAGTTCATGCGTTCCTAAGAAATGACCACCAGCTAAAGACAAATATATTTAAAAGGAAATATTTTGGGCAATGTTAACATAAGCACTTCTTTGGTACAATATTTTTTACCTGTTTCCAGTTCATTTATGTATTTATCTTATGGCTCAGGTTTGACACCAGCATTGCTCCTCTGGTGTATTCTGACCAATATTTACAAATCTCAACCAAGATTCCCAGTGATTATATTTATGGTTTTGGGGAACATATTCATAAAAGATTTCGTCATGATTTATACTGGAAAAGATGGCCAATCTTTACTCGGGATCAACTACCTGGTGATGTAAGGAGATATTTTTCTTGTTATAAATAAAATCATTATGATGGAGCAGATGATAATTTTAGTCTATTTGAAACCATCATTTACTTGAAATGATCAATTCTATTCAGATATTGGTGATGTTTAATTCAAAAAAACTCATTTAGTATGGAGTGAGAATTGATAGCTGAATCTGTATTGAATCAGTCAGTGGCCAATAGTTTTTGTGAATATTTGAACATTATTTGCAGTTTGTGAAATTTTCCCTTGACTTTCTTTTTCATATTTTATTCCCTTTTCAGATTAAACAATCTTTTATTCATATTTTAGTATGGCAATCAGCACCCTGTATTATTTGTGTGTGTGTATATAGATATATATATACACACACACACATATATAAAGATACATATATATATAATATATAAATATATAATATATAAAAAATATATATATATATCCTTCTAGAATGTGAAGTTCTTGAAGACAGACCCATACATTTAACATAGATATTATCTTTTATTTTAAATATATTTGAGAGTTTAATTTTCAAATTCTTTGCATTGTAGAATAATAATAATTTATATGGCCATCAGACATTCTTCATGTGCATTGAAGATAATTCTGGAAAATCATTTGGAGTTTTCTTAATGAACAGTAATGCAATGGGTAAGAATAATTTCTCTGATAATATTTTAATAACTTAATATATTAATAATTTTAGCCTGTGAAATTATTTTAGTGAGTTTTGTAGTTAGCTGGAAAATTGATTTTTGAATATTGATTCTTTCATTTTGGGGAAAGTAGCCCATGTTATGACAATTAGGCCCTTTTCCCTTCAAAAGACTCTTGAAACAATCTGTACAAATAAATATTCCCTTTCGCACATCCTCATTTATCACTTTAACTTATATGGGCATTTCCTTATTTAAATTATATGGACAGTTTTAATTGAGCACCATAAGTACATGGAACCTTGAATAGGACATGAGATTTTGTAGGTTCGTCCGGGTTAGTGTGATGCCCAGATAAATCCCAGAGTGATTTGAACAGTGAATAAAGAAGTATTTGCAAAGTCCCCTTGGGGGAATGCAGAGAGAGAGCGGAAGTTCAACTTCCCCATTTGGAGAATTCCTGATATTCTCACAAGCAATGGAGACAACAAAATCAATAGGCCGAGCCCACAATCTTGGAGTTTGTTCCTATGAAATTTATCTGAACAAAGGATAGGCTAAGCCTACTTAAAATTAGGCCTAAGAGTCACCCCCAGAGAAACTATTTTGTTGCTCAGATGTGGTCTCTCTCTCAGCCAATGCAGCAGGCAAACTCACTGCCCTCCCCATCTCTACATGAGACTTGTCTCCCAGGGGTGTAAACCTCCCTGGTAGCATGGGACAGAAATTCTAGAATGAGCTGGGACTCGGCATCAACGGATTGAGAAAACTGTCTCGCTGAAAGGGGGAAGAGAGAAATGAGACAAAACAAAGTGTCAGTGGCTGAGAGATTTCAGAGTTGAGAGGTTATTCTGGAAGCTATTCTTATGCATTATAAAGATTATCCCCTTTTTAGGTTATAGTGTATTAGAGTGACTAGAGGGAAGTGCCTGAAACGGTAGGAAAAAAAAAAAAAGATTGGTTAAAATGTTACTACAAGTGAAAGGGAGAAAGGTCTAAATGGGGATGGGCAGAAGGAAGAGTAATTTTTTAGTTTATCATAATTCAAACAGTGTAGAATCTTGATATTAAAAAAAAACTGTGAGTGCAATACCTGCTTAATAGGTGCAGCAGTAAAAATAAAAACCTACAAATATTAGTAATATTCCAGCATGAACAGTTCTTACATGGTCATCCAGGTCATTACTATGTGTTACATACAGAAAATTTAAGTTAATACTTTTCTTTATCGTTTTATTTTTCCTTAGAAATTAATATGTGATGATATGTTCTTTCAGAGAATCTTCAATCAAAATAACTAATTGGAATGCAACTTTAGAAAAAATATTTTTGTCACATGAGACTTAATCCCCTACTCTTTTCTATGCAGCTTCTAGCTTTCTACAATACCTGTAAAAATAGTTGAAAATAATAAAGCGAACACATTGTATTTTAAAGACACCGCAGTTATTTTTTCCCATGTCCATTGTTACTATCTACATGTGCTTTTCCAATTTCTGTTTTGTAGAGGTTTTCATCCAGCCTACTCCAATAGTAACTTACAGAATTATTGGTGGCATTCTGGACTTTTACATCTTTCTTGGAGATACACCAGAACAAGTAGTTCAAAAGTATCAAGAGGTATGTTGCAGATTTATTTTATGAACTTACTTTCTGACATAATTTTCTTTTTCTAATATGTCACATATTTAAATCATTTTATTTTAGATACCTAGGATTTCTTAGCCAAAAGTATTTCAAAGTTTTATCCTTTTTTTTTTTCAAATATGAGTAGGTGTATATTTTTTCCCCTATACAATGAAGCTTATTTATGTCTAAGTGCAAGAGTTGGAAATTTTGAGATGTTGCAAATAAAATCTTCATTTGCTGATGACCTACTTTGGTGGCATAAAGGGAGTGAAGATGGGCAGTGGGTGTATAAGCCAGAACATCCTTCCTTTGATCAAAACGATAGAGTCAAATGCGTTTTGAGGAAGACCAGTGAGACTGGCTGGGAAGGCACAGTAGAAATTATAGGAAGATTGCTTCTGACATCCAGGCCTGGAGAGAGCAGAGTTTGAAACATAGAAGAAAACCTTGATCTTATGGTTACTACCTAAGCAACGCTCAGATCTAAGGTTAGATACATTTTAGTATATCAGCCCCTAAAATGGGCCTTTGAAAGGTAAGAAATCCAGGACCTGCCTTGACCATGATTCGAAATGTTCCTTGGATGTCACTCTCCTGACACTGTGAGCATAGAGGATATGTGGTCTATCATGGAAAATACTTTTTTTTTTTGCTTTTTTTGACATAAAGTTGAAAGGTCATGCACGGTTTAAAAATTTTGTGTCTTGCAGTTGTGTATAGAGCACATGAGGGCCACCAAAAGAGTGAAAAGAATCTCATTTGTCCTAAAGAAAGAGGCAAAGTCTTTGCATATAAATGATAAAGACCGTACGAAATTACTAGATGGGAACCATATAGTTCACAAATTTTATTAACTTTTTCAATAACCAGGGGAGAAATGAATGCTAAATGGAAAAAAAATAGAAATTGTATACTTTTAAACACTTTTCATTTTTGCATGATAACATTGTCTTTTGTTTTTAGTTTTTGTTTATGTAGGAGTGTGATGGGACAATATCATTTTTTACCCTGTATTATTTCTTTACTATTCTTCTTTATTTCTCTTTGTGATAGGGAAAATATTTCGCGACAAATGCTACCACTTTCTTCAGTCCTGTACTTTCGGATTTTTTAACCTAAAATTTTCTAACAGAAAATAAACAGCAAATGAATGGCAAAGCATAAACTTCTTGAGCATTTCATAGCAAAGTTCTTTATAGAAATTTCACAGAACACTTTAATAATTCAATTGACAGTAAATTCCTGCATAAAATATATACTTAAACCTAACTGAAGTGATAGAGATCCAAAAGAAAAAACGTATTAATATTGTCTCAAATCCTAAATATATTCCTCTTTATTGAAACTAATTTAAAGTTCATTTACTTCAAGCTTATTGGACTACCAGCAATGCCGGCATATTGGAGTCTTGGATTCCAACTGAGTCGCTGGAATTATGGGTCGTTGGATGTAGTAAAAGAAGTGGTAAAAAGAAACCGGGAAGCTGGCATACCATATGTAAGTGGATTGGATGGGTTGTGGGAAAGTATATCAGCTTAAATATTGTCACATAATTATGAATGTAGGAAATTGTCAGGAATATATATAAACTTATACATATATATACTTAATATGCTATAATATACTTATAGTATAATATAATATACTTATAATATAATATAATAATATAGTATAATAATACTTAATATAAATATGTACACACATATTTATATTTTCTAGCACAAGATTTTGTTTCCAGGTTTTCTTTTTCTGCAAAATGAAACCTTCTCACTTGCTCTCACTCACTCTTTCTCCTCTCTATATAGAAAGATTTATATAGGTATAAATAGAAATACATATAGAAAAATTTATGTATGTACATTTTATAAATATATACAATACACTGTATATAGCTTGATCATCACTTAACAAAATATGAATAATTAATGGTTTTGTACTTAGGAATTATAAATGTAGTTTTTAAACAATATCGTTATTTCTTTAGAGAAATACAAGGGATGTAAGTTCATTTCTTTTTTACTTATACATATAATACAAATTCACTGGACTTGAGCATTGAAGTGATCGCAGAGTCCTTTCCGTATGGTTCATTGAAATATTCTGTGCCAAATTTCAGGATACACAGGTCACTGATATTGACTATATGGAAGAAAAGAAAGCCTTTACTTATGATGCAGTTAAATTTAGAGGACTCCCTGAATTTGTTAAAGATTTGCATGATCACGGACAGAAATATGTCATCATCCTGGTAATGATTGGTTATAGATTAATACACTTTTAGTAGTTACACAATGAGTGACTCAACAGATTTTCTATAGTTTCTCCTGTCTATTATTAGGATCCTGGAATTTCCATAGAAAAACGCACTGATGGAACAGCGTATGCAACCTATGACCGAGGAAATGCACTGCACGTGTGGGTAAATGCATCCAGTGGGACTACTGCGCTTATTGGAGAGGTAAAGTATAATATTCATTAAAGTTGCATTGCTCAGATTTTCTATTCTGCCACAAAGTTTCTGTAAATATGTGTGTGTTTATTTGCTTTCGCCTGTGGATTTGTTATTTTAATTGTGGCTATAAACATTAAACACAGGAAATATTCCAGGAATCTCCGAAACACTTCTTCAAGCAGAGAGTAAACAGATACTGGATAATTTTCAATGCTGCAACGTCTTAAAAGGAAGATAACAAAATATGATAAGTGATCCAGATTATTAAAAAAATCCAGAGACATCTTTGTGAAAATTTGATGTAGAATAATTAAAAATATAAATTAAGTACTTTTATGCTCGACACTAAATTATATGTTGCATTTAATACTCAAAGTTAGATAGTAAGATAGCTGCAATTGAAATTCACCTAAACTAGTTTAAGTGACTTTCCTAAGCTCACAGAGCTAGTGTGTAGCAGAGTCCGGAAAACCTGCCTCGCTCCCAAAGGTACATTCCTAACACAAATAAATAGTCTTTTGAAGGCAGCTATGCAAAACATATAAAAACCCAGTGACTCAGTAATTCCACTTTAGCAATTTAGTCAAAGAGATTAATACAGAAGGAGAAAATGTTGACTAGGAAAAGATGTTTATTTTAGTCTTATTTATAATAAAAAAGAATATCCTAAACATCAGTTTTTATCACATTTATCAAATATAAATTTCTATCAAAAGTCTTCTTCAAATAATTATGAGTCCCATTAGAAAACAAAAAAAAATACAATGCATATTTTCCTCCCTGTAATGTCTAGTAATGTCTCACAGAGTGTATTTTTCTTAAGACCTGCTGCATTGGATATGGGCAGCTTTAGCAGCCAATTATGCCTAATTTGGGGTATAAAGTTATGTGATTTGTCCCAATTTATCTGAAATTGAATTTTTCTTGCCTAATATCATTATTGTAAAGAATAAATAAAAGAATGTCCAAAATATTGTAGAAGTTTAAATGAAAGGCATCATAATATAAAGTTTATAGCATGGCACATGTATAAGAATGTGTGTGTTTGAACTTCTGTGCACTTATTAGTTATGTGACCTTCAGCAGCTTATTTAACTTCTCTGTGCCTCATGTCCCTCATCTGTTAAATCACCTTAATAATAGTATCTACCTCTTTTATACAATGGTGATAAAATTAATACCTACCTCCTAAAGTTGTAATGGAGATTAAAATAATAATTGTTAAATGCTTAAAATAGTGTCTAGCACATAATGAAGTGTTTATTGAGCAATGTATATATATATGTACAAGGAAGTTTCCTCCTTGAATTTCTTGGAAGCAAATGTTTTTCTGGAGATGAATTCATGTGCTTCCTTTTCTCAGACAAAGAATGCACACACACATCTATTTTAACCGAACAAAGTTGGAAGCTCAGAAAAAAAATTAATTGAAATCAAAGTAGCAGAACAATCCAGTATTCTTATATTCTTCCCTCTGAAATGCTTCACATTCTCATTCCCATTTTAGCTGTTCACTTTTAAATGCACTTTAAAGTTTGCCTAATACAGTCAATATAGATGATGCTTGGGTCACACATAATTAAAGATGTAAAATTTTTAAACTTATTATAACTTCATTATTCTGCTCCACTCAATTAAGTTGGAATTCTATTTATTTATTTATTTACTTACTTTTATGTATATATGTGAATGATCTATTCTTCTAGGTATGGCCTGGAGTGACAGTATTCCCTGATTTCACTAATCCAAATTGCACAGATTGGTGGGCAAATGAATGCCTTCTTTTCCATCAACAAGTGAATTATGATGGACTTTGGATTGTAAGTAACTTTAAACTGGTGATTTTGGTCAGTGAACATAGAATTATTTATGCATAGCATATTAATTGTCAAGATATATTTTAGTAACTTAGTTTGGAATTAAAAGCTCTTATAGTTTTCTAGAATATCTAATATCATATCTATCACATAAATGGATTAGAGAGGAATAAACCTAAAAAAATGCCAATTGAAAAGTTTCTGTTCTAGTAACACAATAAACTTTTGTAGAATAATCTGTTACCCTAACTAAGATGTTACAACTAATAATTGATATTTGAAAAGCAACTAATCATCTTAGAGATAAGCTGATAACAGTGCAATTCTATAAACATTTAGTAAAGTCTACTATCTTCAAGCACTTGCAGGGATATGAACCTGAAAAAGCCTCTGACCTTTAGAAACTTTTTCTTTGGTAAGCAATAGAAAAGAAAAAAAAAACAAATTGGCAATAGAATATTGAGTGCTTTATTTCAAAAAACAACAAACAAATTTTAAATTACTGGTAAAGCTATTAAAAGAAAACGTGTTTAAAAGTTTCTTGGATGATGTTTCATATTTGAAACTTTTGATAGCCTGCTGCTAGGTTTATGTTATAGGATAATAAGAGATGTGAATAAAGAGTTAGTGCTTTTGGTTATGGTTAACATAACCATATCTGAGGAATGAAATTTCCTGGGCATCCTGGAATTCTGTTTTTCAGGAAAAAAAACAAGCAAACCTGGTGATATAGGATACTGCACCAGAGCTTTTGTTCAAAGTAATGTGGAATTTAGAAGGTGGGATAATAGATAGCCTGGGGATAGTTATATTTTATTTTACTGTTTAAGTCCATACTAGCTCTGCTTTTCAGAAGTGCTCATTAGGCATTTATTCATCATTATGATTATTCATTTATTAGGTCAATCAACCATTTAGTTAACAAGTGTCTATTTTATACCAACTATATATCAGCTATGTTATGAGGAATACAAAGATGAGTCATTTGTTTTCTTCTGACAGCATGAAATTGAATAAAGGGTTAGCATAAATCTTCAGTATTTCTGATGATAACAACAAAATGAGGATGGAGAGATTTTATTTATTTAATACAAAATCAGTGAGATCACACTAATACCTAACAACTGGTAGAATTAATAAAAAGAAATGCACCTCAGAAATTGAATTTTGATTTTAATTCTAAGTCCAAATTAAATTGCATTACTTAATTTATATTAAAAGTTTAATCTTTCTTTTTTTTTAACTGCTTAAGAAACGCTTTGATTTCATTAGAGCAGAGTTAAAAATGTTGACACTTTAGGTATAGTTAGAGAGAGTCTGATTGTGGTCTAGATAGACTGGCTACAACATTTTCTATATCCATTGAAGATTGAACAGTGAAATCTTTGATTCATCTCCAGTGGGGAGAAAAGTGTGTGTGGGGGGCACACCTGAGAAAGGTAGAGTTTTTCTCATACTAATAAATAAGCATTTGTATTAATCCTAAGAGAAGAAAATCATGATCATTAGTATGATTTCAAAGTTGATTAAATATCAGTGAATTAATACATACTATGTGAAGGCAGTGAATATTCTCTTTCCTGCTTTTAAATTAATAATTGTCAAGCCCTGTTGTTTTTTCTCCAATTCTCACTTTCTTTGAATTATTTTTCCTGGTTGAATGAATGCAGTAAAAAGAAGTATTGATATTTAACTGAGAACCATTATTTTTACATCAAGGTTTTTAAAATAGTTTTATGATTTACTAGATTTCTAGTTTAGTTTTCCTGTATTTTTTTCAACTTTAAGTTTAAATACTTTTCAAATAAAAATATAATACACAATTCTTTTCAGAATAATTTATTAGATTATTTCTTAATATATGAGAAACAAAAGCTTACTGCCTTTGGAATAATTAAGACCTTTGCTGTGATTTAAAAATAAAATGTCAATATTTTTTAAAATTTCAAAGCCAATTTCTATTTTTATAAATAAATATACATTAGCTTTGTGGTCATGTTAATATTAGGATTTTATTCTTAAAAACCCAGTGAGCAGAATTCTTCAATGAAATCTAATAATTTAATGCATAGTGTTTGAAAACTTAAAATTCATAAAAAGTACAAATCTAAAGATATTTATATATCCAAAAATAGCTGGGGACTGATATTGATTCCACATTTCATGTGCTTTTTATAAAAATTGATTCTTTTAAACCAATTTTAAGAATGCGACTGTTTTTATTTTGATTTAGTTTAAATATGAATATATGAAATGTCACCAAACTATTATACATAATTCTCCACAGAATTTAAAGAAAAAACAATGAGAAATATTCCCAAAAGGGTGTTAATAATTCCTGGTAATAGTCATTATGAAACTTAAGATAATTTGGATGATACTTGAATCTCTTTAAGCATGCTTAATCACGGTCCAACCTTTGCCACCCAAATTACAGAGCATTGAATTCACTGGTTATGATATTTTAAAAAGTATTTGAATTCACTTTATAGGACATTAAATATATATAGTATCCTTTAAATTATTTGGATAAGTTGGAGAAAATACTTTCAAATTCCCAAGAAAACACATTAAATGTGTTACAAACAAATTATGTTAAAATATGTGTAGTAAGTTTAATCTTTTATTAATGCTGTCTTACCAAATAAACAGGTTAGAGATTTTTTAAAAGATAAAATATGAAATGTTATATTTGATGGAAAATATCATTGATTAATGGAAGCATGTTTTTCCCTTGATAGACTAATAATTTATCTTCTTGAGTGCAGAAGACTATTCTCCTTTATTTTGTGGACTGGTGATATTATCACATTCTGATTTTTTCCATATGAACATGACCCTATGATGAAACTTTTAAATAATTATCATTTTTTAAGTGAAACCAATAGAGTTTTTCCTTGAAAATTCATTTTTAACTTAAATTACATAATACCATCCACATTTTGAGAATACTGAAAGATCTTGTGAATTTTATGGCACGTTTGCACATATATAACTCAAAGAGAAATAACATAAATTTAACAGTCAAATATTTTACCCTTAAGATCCCTAAATAAATATTACACACAAGAGGTGCTAAAGTGGTTATGAAAAGACTTCGTTAAAACATAAATAATTAACTCACTTTTCCCAAAATACATAATTTAACAATTGAAGTTATTTCTGAATTTTTACTGGGCCTAGGAAAATAAAAATTAAATTTGATATTCTAGATAATTTTCAAGTAAATATCCCTAATGTAGCTTTAGATATTTTTATGCTACAGCATAAATTATACTATTTTCTCTCCTTTATCATTTTGAAAAGAAAATTTGGGAAATGGAAAAATTTATCCTTTCAGATCTATACCACAATGCTAAATTTATGTTTTTTCTCTTCGATCACCCTTAAGTTCTCATTTTAATAACACTTGGCAGGATATCTTAATTTTTGTTTATAGTGCAGATTCTTTAATGAGAATAATTTGAGGCTAATAGAGATCAGTAAAACTTTCAGTGTAGTGGAGCAAAATTGCACAATCCACTTCCAAGCTCAATTCTAGGATAATTTGTGCTCCATCCTTCCTTTCTTTATGCCTCCCCAGGTGGTGAGAGCTAATTAAGGAAACACTGGAAGAGAATCTTTGGTTTCATCATTAAGTGTCAGGAAGAAGGCATTTCTAGAAAGATTTAATAGCTGGCAAAAAGCACATTCCCAAGGGGTGTCTGTGTAGACCTTTGCCTCATATGGGAATGTATGAATAGTTGAAATGCCACCTCTTATTAATGCAGGCAAGAACACCAGAGGAATTAAGAATTTAATGATACATTCAAACTCAAGGAAAAAAATGCACAAAATATCTTCTTTGAAGAAGAAAAACTATGAATTTTAATGATTCTAATAATGTCACTAAAAGAATCAAAAGGGGGTAATATTAAAGCACAAAGCAGAGTCTTAATGAGTGCTCCAATCTCCTGAAGAACTAACCAGAAGGAAAGCGTTGACAAAGACAAATTTCCAATCCAGTTTTGGAGTTTAAATAATATCCATTATGAGAACTGCACTTAGATTGTATTAAAAGCATGATAAAAATGTGTTTATTAGCTAGGGTTCACAGCAGAAGCAAAACTGATTACTGAATTATTGCAACAATAACTTATTGAGCATCTACTGTGTGCTAGGCACTATAAATATTACTAAGACCCAGTGCCCATCTTCAAGAAGCTTACAATCCAACAAGGGGAATAAGTTAACCACAAAAATAAGTATAATATAAGGTAGTTGATAAAAAATGACCAGGGGATGAAAGAAAAAAAAAAAAACAAAACTGGGGTCAGAAAAAGTAAAATAATATTCACGGAGGCTCAAACTAAGTATGGCTAGTTGTCATAGTTACAATATTATTACCAAAGTAATGGCTAACCGTAATGCAAGTGATTAATTCTTCCGTTTTGGAAAAACATTTTGACTGGCTCTGTCAATCGCATAGATCATTTATCAATCTGTTGTCTGAGCATTTGGAAAGACAGAGAAAGTGGTACAAGAGATGGATCCAGCATTCCAAAGTCTATACAGTAATTTAAGGATAAAGGGGATTCATGAAACCTGGAATAGGTGGGGAAGGACTCTGAGGGTAAAAATTGGTTTGAGGGACATCATGTGGATGGGGGAAGAGAAGCATAGTAAAGAAAATTTACTTTTGATGGAAATGAAATTAATAGAGACAAGGGACAAGTCTGAGAATGATACCTTTATGGGAGCAGAGACAAACATATTACAGATTTGTAGGAAATAAAACCTGAAAATATATAAAAGCCTTCAATGTGATTAGCAGAAGAAGGAGAAATACACATTTCTTGAGTATGATTTTATACATTTATCACAAAAACTTCACATAGCTCGTATGGTCAAGCAACTAGTAAGTGGCAAGACAAGATTTAGAGCTTGGTTTATCTGGCTTGAAAACCTATGAACTTAACACCCACAGCTCTGTCTCCAAGAGATGTGTCTGCAGTAGTGTATTTGGTCATCAGTTCTCGGTATGTGGTCCAGGAAGCCCCAGGATTTTCTCAGGAACTCAGTGGGCCAGAACTTTTTCAATTAGAATAAAACTATTTTTCTGCCTTTTTTTTTTTCACTTTATACTCTCATCAGAGTATAGGAGAAGCAGATTGGGCAGAGTGCTGTTCCTAACTTCTAACAATGTCCCTAGAGTATCACAGCAACTAGGTAAATGCCAGCTGATGTGATCAAAATACGCTGACTTAATAAATGTTCTAAGAATGTGTACAATTATAAGCTCACAGTAAGAAGAATGACAAAATTTAGAAAAGACAGTTACTTGATACTTATAATGTAATCAATGTTGTATATGTGTAATTAAAGCTAGATAAAATGAAATGCATTTTTGATTGTTAGTAATCCCTTGACTTTAGAGCATCAAGCTACCTCCTTCAGTTGGTTTTTTAGGAGTGACTAAAGATGTTGTCCACTTTAGACAAAATATTTTCAAACAACTGTACAGTTTCTGTTTCTACACTTTCTAATTATTTAAAAACCCATATTTTTCAATTTGTACCCATTCAGGATATGAATGAGGTTTCCAGCTTCGTTCAAGGCTCAAAGGAAGGATGCAATGACAACAAATTAAATTACCCACCTTTTACTCCTGGTAAGTGTCATTTGATTATTTAATTACCATTAATTGAGAATATTTTTTCTTTTTGACTGGAAAGCTCTAATGTAATTTTCAAATGACAAAATTTATAAGGTGTTGAGATTTTGAAATCAATTTTTTTAAAAATTTAATGCCTAGGAAAATATGCATGATTTTAAATTTTGGTACAATTCATTAATTTATCTTTACATTGATAAAATGTCCATAATTTGATAATGAATTAAAAGAAACAAAATTTGTTTGAAATGATAATTTTTGTGATCAAAACTCTTCCTTGACTACCTTGCTATAAATCTGTGCAGTTATTCAAAGTACCTGCTGTGAATAGTTATATCTTACATTTTCTTAAAGATATGGCCATCCTCAATCAAAATGAATAAAAAAATTAAAAGAGGTGCTTTTAGGGGACTAGTTCTCTATAAGTACATCTGAAGAAAGATGACAATAAGTATTGCAACACAGAATAAGCCAATAAATAACAAACAATATAGACTTGAAAAACATAAGTTTGGATTATACAATTTCATCAAAACATATTATGGTTTGTAGTTGTGTAACATGTCTATGTGTCCAGAATTAGATAATATAAAAAAAATCCAATCTTTTCTAAAGCCTTAATAAATGGGTCAATAGTTATATAATGTGTAATACAGATACGTTTATTTGTAGGTACTTGGTAAAGGCTATTTTTTCCAGTGGATATATTTATTGATGGTAAAAAATCAAAGAGTTTATTACTGTAAGGGCAAATCTAATTATTATTTTAAGTTCAACAGTAGTGGAGGTGGGGACCCTAATTTAAACTTAATTTTCCTCTTTCACTATATTTTGGTTAAGTATTGCATTACGTAGCACACCATATAAAGAAATGTGGATTTAAGAAGGCCAAAATATCTCTTAAGAAATGTTTCTGATATGTTTTTTCTAAGATATTCTTGACAAACTGATGTACTCCAAAACACTTTGCATGGATTCCCTCCAACACTGGGGGAAACACTATGATGTTCACAGCCTCTATGGATACAGCATGGCTATAGCCACAGAAAAGTAAGAGCAATTTCATTCAAATACTCCTTTTTATATTTATTGTTCAGAAATACTTTCATAATGTATCTATATACTTAGGAAATGGAGAGATTAAAAAAAGAAAAAATAGATAATGTTATGCCTAATTCTCATGCGAAAAATGTGTGACATTCAAAACATCAGTTATTTTACTAATATTCATGAATCTGGAACTCAGTTGAAGTGCATATGTGTATTTAACTGGACTGTATTTACCTGGCCTTCTTTTTTAATTTCTGATTTAAATCCTCCTTCAAATTTTTGATTTAGTTTGCCATCTCTCAATGTAATTGTGTTCTAAGGGTAAACTTCACAACTGACCTGGGAGAATGATGATCCTAATATAGTTCTTTGTTTTGCTAAAACAGAAGTTTCAATTAAAATGTAGTTTTCTATGTGAAATCTTTTCAAAGAAATTTTTCTAATAAAATGGGCTACATGTATATAAAAGATAGACATGATATAAAACAAAGAAGGGGACAATCATATGTTGATTGTTTACTACTTTTGAGGCATTGCATAAGGATTTAAAATTCAATCACTATTAAAACCCAGATCCTGGTCTCAATTAATTTCTCATTTTCTCAGAATCAAACAATTATGATTGAATTTGGATTTAAACCCATGTCAGGTGCCAAATCATATCTTGATATCAAAACTTTTATACATTATCTTGATAAAGTTAACCTGCTATTTAAACAAGAATATTATATATTGCAGGACTTAAATAATAAATTCCAGAAAGAGAAAAACTCCCTGTGGTCCAATGCAATACAAGCTATAGGAAAAATATCTGAGAAAATTAATATATCCCTACTAAGGTAGTCTGGATAATTTTATATACTGACCTGATTTTTTCCCCAAATTTTTCATCTTAGAAAAAAAAACTTGTCATAGATATACATAGAGGTGAGAAGAGCTGGTTGTATTCTAGAAAACAACTAACCAAAAAAAATCTCTCAAATATGTAAATTTAATCCCAATATCATTTGGTAAAGTTTAAAATATCGGTATTAAGATATAATTTGTCATGAGTGCAATGGTGGCTCAGTGTCCAAATTGTCACCTGCCATGCTTGAGACCTGGGTTCAATTCCCAGAGCTTACCTAGGTTAAAAAAAAAAAAGATATTATTAGTTATAACACTAGAAAAACAAGTATATTAGGTTCAGATTTAGATAATTAAATTTTATATTTCTGAACAGATTTCAACGAGTTCAAAACATAACATTTCATACTCAAATGTTGAGTAGATACCAGAAGCACATGTTTATTTATTTTGCTTAAGAAAGTTATTAAAAGCCTGAATAATTTCTAAAACAATTTCTTTCCTCTGTCTGTTAAGAATATTTTTAAATAAACAAATATTCTATAGCCAAATACAAAATTGATTTTAAATTTTGATAAAAAAAATAGTTTCAAATGTAATGGATTGGCTATGGGTACTGAAATATATAAGCTTTGAAGATTTATAAATACCAATTAATTTTTAAAATAAATCTAATCTATTAATTTGTTTTTATTTTTAGAGCTGTACAAAAGGTATATGCTAATAAGAGAAGCTTCATTCTCACCCGGTCAACTTTTGCT
The DNA here is from genome assembly GCA_004026745.1 of Myrmecophaga tridactyla. Classification (NCBI taxonomy): domain Eukaryota; kingdom Metazoa; phylum Chordata; class Mammalia; order Pilosa; family Myrmecophagidae; genus Myrmecophaga; species Myrmecophaga tridactyla. The sequence goes on from PVIY010015110.1 coordinate 47,486, forward strand.
GGCTCTGGGACCCATGCTGCACATTGGTTAGGAGACAATACTGCTTCCTGGGAGCAAATGGAGTGGTCAATCACCGGAATGCTGGAGTTCAGTATGTTTGGAATGCCTTTGGTAAGCAGTTGCATGCAATGTTATTTATAAAAGCTCCAAATTATACTTACATTTGCAATACCATTTTAATGATTAAAAAGTATGCTACAAAAATTCAATCTTTCTTTTGAATGGAATTTATGAGAAAAATAAGAATGTCAATGAAATGTATAATATTTGAACTATTAGAGTGAGAAAACAGGATTTTGAAAAATCAGTCAAGCCAAATGAGTCAGGAAATGAATATAAAAATAAAGAAATCATACTAAAAGCTTATATAATTAGCATGAAGAAAAATATGTTAGTAGGGAAAAATCCAGAAATGTTGGTAATAAAAAATAATGTCAAAAAACAAAATATAACTGAAATATTAGATTGTCAATACAGGTTAAAAAGAAAGTAAAGCTATTTCCTTTACCGAAAAGATAAAAGATGAGGACAGAGATTGTTCAAATTTAAAAAGTGGAGAAAATTTATATTTGGTAATTTTAAACATAAGAAACCTGGTGAGTATATTAAACAAAAAAAGATTTATGCAAAGTTCATATTTAAGATGAAATGGAAACACTACATGACACATGTATGTAAAATATATTAGGGCGTTATAGTGATTCATTTATTCTTTCTTCCACATGCACCTACCAAAATGAAACTCAAGAATAAAAATAAGATAAAATATACTGCAACAAAATTTTGCATTTGGAAATTTAAAAAAGATGAATCAAAAAGCTGAATAGAAAGAAGCAACTGAGAATCAAATGATAACAATTGTACTTCATATAAAACTTTGTGATTTCAGTTAAATCAGTATTTAGAGGAAAACTGATAGCCTTTTATGATTAAATTCAAAACAAAGAAGGGCTGAATATTAATGAGTGAAGTGCATGAATTAAGAATCAGAAAGAGAAAAACAGAATAAATCTAAATAAAGATGTACATTATGAAAATAATCTTTGTAATAAAAGCAAAGTCTCTATAAAACAATTAACAGTCATAAGGCAAAGATTATTCTTTGAAAGACAATAAATGGAACAATTTCTGGCAAAATTTATCTAAAAAAGAAAAACAAACAATATCGGGGCATAATTTAATATATAAATAAATAGTTTTCATTGCAACCAATCAATTACTGATACCCTGGAATAGTATTTGAAATATAGGTAAGATTTTTATGAGGAAATTTTAAATTAGACCTAAGTACATTAAAGCTATACCATGTTCATGGAAAGAAAGGATCAATAGACTAGGAATATCCCTTTTCCCCAAATTGGATCCAAATTCAGTAGATTTCTAAATTAAACAATAAAATAGTTTTGTGGTACATAAAAGATTATTTTTTACCTATAATAGCAGCCAATACGATTTAAAGAAAAGAGTGTGGGAGTTTGTCCTACCAGATGAAGTATAGCAATTAATAAATGATACTGAGCTGTCAATGTACAAATACTCTATTATGGCAAAATTAGAGCTAAAAAATAGGTACTTTTTTAGTACTTGTGGAAAAATATGGAAAATTTTTGTATGGCAAAGGTATCACTGTAAGTCAATTAGGAAAGTATCAACTATACATATGGAAAATTTAATTATGCTCTTAAAAAAAAAAAAACGGTTCATTTCTCACACCATACACAAAATTCAATTCTAGGTGGACTGAGGACTTATGTATGAAAAGTAAACCTTAAACGTTGTAGAAGAAAATATAAAAGGTAAATCTAAGGACTTTGGAGTAGGGGAATAAATTACATTTAAAAACAAGCCACAAGGTAGATAACAGTGGCTCAGCAGGCAGAGTTCTCACCTGTCATGCCAGAGATCTGGGTTCAATTCCTAGTACCTGCCCATGTAAAACAAACAAACAAGCAACAACAACAACAAAAAAGCCACACAATATTTTCAACACATACAGTCAATAAGTTATTGATATTCACTATAAGCATATCAAATGTAAAACTTCTAGAAATCTTCAGAACACAAGAACAATAGAAAAGATAAAGGATACAAACAAGTAATCCTATAGAAATAGAAACCCTTATGAACCTAATAAAAATATAAAATATCTCAACTTCCCTAGTTGTTCTAGTTTGCTATGCTGCCCAAAGCAGATACCATGGTTTGGCTTTTAACAATGGTAATTTATTAACTTATAAGCTTACAGTGTTGAGGCTGAGAAAAATGTCCAAATCAAGGCATCATCAATTGATGCTCGCTCTCAGAAGTGCGATTGCAGGCAGTCCTGCACTCATCTGCAACATGGCAAGGCACATAATGGCATCTGCTGGTCTCTCCTCCTTCTCCTCTGGGTTTTGTTGCTTTCAGATTCTTGTTTCTGTGGCTTTCTTTTTTTCTCAGTCTGATTTTCATTCTCTTGTTAAGGACTCCACCAAGAGTATTAAAAAAGACACACCCTGAATGAAGTGGGTCATATCTTAAGATCCCACTCACCCGGGAGGGCCACTGTGGCTCAGCAGGCAGAGTTCTCACTTGCCATGCCAGAGACCTGGGTTTGATTCTTGGTGCTGGCCCATGCAAAGAAAAAAAAAATCCCCCTCACCAAAAGATCCTACTTACAATGGGTTCACATCCACAGTAATGGATTAACTTTAAGGACATACTTTTCTGGGATATATCCAGCTTCAAACCATCCTTCTAGCAATCAGTGAAATACAAGTAAAAACTTCAGTGAGATATATTTCACATGGATAAGACTGGCAAAAATTAAAAGTGTGGCAATACCATTATTGGAAAAAAATGGAGCATTGAGAACTTTCATATTGTGCTTATAAATGATTATAACTTCTTTTGATTAAAGGATGTGCATTTTCAATAAACCAGGAAAATAATTCTAACTACATATGCCATAAAATAAGAGGTTTTTTTTTTTTTTACATATTCCTTGGAAATCTATATACAAATTTCAAGGAAACATTTTTTTTATCAGCGTGAGAAATATCATGTCACCTAACTATCCACCAACAGAAGAATGAATAAGTAAACTCTCGTATATTTACACAGTGCAATTCTACCCAATAGAGAACTAGGGCTATCTTAACGTAGCAGAATCTCATAAAAATAATACAGAAAGAAGTAAAATGCTGTGCCATGTATGCAACATGCCAGTTATATCACATTAATAAAGATTCAAAGCGATACTATATTGCTTAGAAATAAAGCTTATATAATAAAAATTAAAGAAGGGCATGTAAGTAGTAAATACAAAATTTAGGACAGTGGTTATTTCATGAAGGACCTTGAAGGAAGGGGAATCCATCTAATGTAGGTTCACATGGGCCGAAGAGTCAGTTTTACTTGGAATAATTTCTACTGCAAACTCAATATGAATACATAGGCGTTTGCTATATTGCCTCTATTTTTTTGCTTCTGAAATATTTTATTATAAATATGAAAAATCAAATCAAGGGAAGTGAGTTTTAAATCGCAAAGCAACACATTTTAAAATAATTACGTTCCCCTGTATACATTTAATTAGCAGTCACTATGTCAAACAAAACAAGCAAACCAAAACAGATGAAAGGAAGACACCAACTTAAGAAAATATAGAGAAAGTGAAGAAAAGAGTATAAAAATAATGTAGTTAGAGGCAAGAGAGGAGAATAAAATAGAAAATAAACTGTTTTCCTTTATTTTTTTATCATAAAGAAAACAAAGATTGTAGATAATGCAAATTAATCATGAGCACAAAATGTGATATTCTGGCAAAGTTTTAGAATCTTTATACTATCAAATACAGATATATTTATGATTTAGGTTGGAGCAGATATCTGTGGATTTGTGGGTGAAACCACAGAAGAGCTTTGCAGAAGATGGATGCAACTTGGAGCATTTTATCCATTTTCTAGAAACCATAATGCTGAAGGATATCAGGTACATGTTAAGAACAACTTAAGCGTTATTCTCCATGTTTGGAAAAAAAAATACAACAATAATTTTGGCAATATGCTGGTTTAAATCTATGGAGATGTATGAAAGATTGTAACATAGTCCTTATAGAATATTTACAGATCCTCTCAAGGTTAATAGATATGTTGTATTTCAAAAAAATGGTTAGATAAGGAAATCATAAAGCATAATATATTCAAATATAATTTTTTTGTGTTTAAGCCTAAATCATATATATGTATGTTCAATCACGAATATTTTAAAGCAGATGCAAACTTTTTCTTTTAGTGTAATTCCACCAATATGAGTTCCACAATATATTTTCTTTCATAAAAAATATTATGACGCAGTATCAACGATTTCCAGTTTTTTTTCCAGTTTTTATTTCATAAAAGCAATCAAGAAATTAAAGACACTTGCTAAGCAAAAGTTGAGTCCACAATTCCTCATTAATAAATAAAACTGGAATAAACAGGTTGAAAACAGTAATAACAACAAACACTTTTAAAATATTCATCTGAATGGTGGGTGCAGAAGTACAGGAACATATTGAGCTACTGTACCAGCCCCGAGAATTTGGCATATTGTGGGATCTCATAAGCATGTTTTCCAGGGGGGGGGACAGTAAATTCAGTTAATCCACGAAGTCATTTAGGTCCATGGTAGTTAAACCTTTGCCAGTTCACATACAAAGCCTTAATTACATTTGAGGAGTGAGGCTGCCATTCAGAGTTCAGCCTGGAAAGACGAATGATAGAATAGAATTAAAAGATGTAAATTAGAGATATCACTTTTTAATAAAACTAAATGGTAGGGGGGCCACGGTGGCTCAGCAGGCAGAGTTCTCACCTGCCATGCGGGAGACCCAGGTTCGATTCCTGCAGGATTTGATGCCTGCCCATACAAAATTAAAAATTAAAAATTTTTTTTTAAAATGGTGCTTTCTAGAAAATATGTATTCATAGGAGATCCTGGTATGAACTACATTACACCCTGTGTTAATATTTGTCCTCCAAGAAGCAGATATTAGGACAGAATTAGACATGCAGTGAAAGAGATTTACTGGGGAAATACTTGCAAAGGAGAAAGTGGAGGGAGAAAATGGGCAGAGGCCTCAGACCACAGCACTGATCTGAACCCACGAAGGAGATAGGTAATATGGAAAGGAGTTTGGTAGGGAGAGACCCAAACTGAGTCCAGTTTTAACAGTTTCAGTCAGTTAACAGGGAGCCCACAAGGCAAATTCTCCATTGGAGAAGTCCTGTATCTCCTAAGAATGTGCCTGCATATTCTCCCACCATGCTCATTCGTTGGCTGGGAGCAGCCAAAACTAAGTGTAAGTGTGGCCTCAGGGTAAACGAGGTGGTGGATATGGGGGAGCAGAAACTGGGGCCTTCAGTTCATTTTATTTCTCTACAGCAGAGATCTGAGCAGCTTTGCTCATACCACTGCCCCTGGGCTGAGGGAGTTTAGCTAATCAAGGCTGGGCAGCAGAAGACTATTTCATGTTGTAAACCTGCAGACTGGACAGGCAGATCTGCTTTCCGAGCCCCTTGGCTAGCTGACCACCTCAGGATAAATTTTCTCATGGCAAGACATGACAAGTCTTCAGGCTAGCGCATTTCAAGCTCTTGCTTGAATGTGCTAACATCCCATTGGCCAGAGTATGTCATATGGCTGAGTACAGTTAAATAACCTCCATATTTAGTGGTAGGAACTGCTGCAAAGTCACAGAACAAAGGGTGTGTATAGAAGGAAGGGTGAAGAATTGGAGCCAACGATTCAATCTACCATAACTTACACTAGGTGAAAATTCAATTTTGTTAAAATATTTTTCATTTTTTATTGTGTATATTTGAATGAGCAATAGCTATTTCAAAGAAAAGGTTATTTAAGGCACATTTCCAAATTAATACATAAAAAGTTGAAATATTCAGGCCCTGATGATGAAATAAGGTCATGCTGAACCTTTTACAAACAAGCTAAAGTTTTTTTAGAGATTGTTTATCAAAAATAAATTGAAGGCCTTACTTTTTAACTTTCATTCATGTATTAGCGTTTGGTTTCAATTTCTCTTTTTATCCCCTCAGCATCAGGATCCTGCATTTTTTGGGCAGAATTCTCCTTTGGTTAATTCCTCGAGACACTATTTGAATATCCGCTATAGATTATTACCTTTCCTCTATACTCTGTTTTATAAAGCCCATCGATTTGGAGAAACAGTAGCAAGGCCGTTTCTTCATGAGTGAGTACAATATTCAAGATTTTAAATATTTTTTAAAGTGTATTCAGGCATATTGAAGAGAGTAATGAACATAAATCAAGATAAGTAGATTTCTGCTGATTGTTTTCATTTTTGTAAAAATAACTGATGAACTGTCATAAGTAGTCATAAGTATAATTTGGTGGATTGGACAAGATTAGAAATGTCAGAATTGAATAAAATACACAAGGATAAATATAATAGAAATATATTAAGGGGAATTATTTTACTAATCAAGATTAAATATAGAAATGTTGAAATCATATCAAGTAAATATTGTGAAAATACATTAAATATAGATGCAGAATATAGTATAGTTACAAAAAAAAAATGAATTGTACTTATCTGGGTAATATTGACCAGAGCAGGGACTTTCCTCAAGAAGTGGCTTAAGATATTTTCAAATTCAGATCAAAACTGGAATTTATAATTAAAAAAATTAGATAGAAAGTGGAATTTGAAATATTTCTGCTACTCTATGAAACTATGTTACAGAAGAAAAGTAAAGAGAATGGTTGTTAATAAGTAACCTTATATGATAGATTTTTTTGAGTGCCAGATAAACTTCTTCCTTCCTTTCTTCCTTCTTTCCTTCCTTCCCTCCTTCTTTCCCTCTCTCCCTCCTTCCTTCCTGCCTTCCTTCCTCCCTCTTTTTCTCTCTCCCTCCTTTCTTTCCTCCCTTCCTACCAGATGAACTGTATGGAATGTAAGAACTATGCACTGAAAGTGACATATTAAGCAAATGACCTATCTACGGGAACAACCAAAAAGTGAAACCAAATGGGGATCTGAAGAAACAAATTTTATCATTATATCTAAATATTGCCATTGTTCTTAGGTTTTATGAGGATCCCAATAGCTGGATAGAGGACACTCAGTTCTTATGGGGGCCCTCATTACTTATTACTCCTGTCTTGAGACAGGTAGGTCTTACATGTTTAATAAATTTATTACTCAAAGGGAATTCTATTTAACCAAATACTAACTGAATTAAAAAAAAA
>PVIY010015111.1:0-54711 GCA_004026745.1 Myrmecophaga tridactyla
CCTTCCAGCTGAGAGAGAAGCCCTGACTGTGTTCGCCAAGCGCCTTCTCACTTGAGAGAGAAACCCTGAACTTCATCGGCCTTCTTGAACCAAGGTATCTTTCCCTGGATGCCTTTGATTGGACATTTCTTTAGACTTGTTTTAATTGGGTCATTTTCTCGGCCTTAGAACTGTAAATTAGCAACTCATTAAATTCTCCTTGTTAAAAGTCATTCCGTTTCTGGTATATTGCATTCCTGCAGCTAGCAAACTAGAACACCGTGGAATGTGTGGAGGTGGCGAGTGGAGAGGTAGGAGAAGGAAGTGATCCACTGAATCAAGAATTCCTGGGGATCTAAGGAGAATTTCAAATTTTCTAGTCTAAGGTTCTCTTTTGCAACTATGAAATTGAGGGCAAGAAAGATGTAGTGAGTCGCCCAAGTTAGCAGCAGAACTGGGAACCAAAAACAAGTCTCTTGGCTCTTAAACTAATGCTTATTCAATATAACTGCTACTAAATTTTCCTCCATCTGCCCCCACAACTCATCCATGTACATCAGAGAAAAGGTCTAAACATAGATATATTAAACTAACGTCATAAACTCTCCTTGCACTCTCTCAATGTTCAGGCATTAAACGAACTCAAGCGTTTTGCCTTTAACTCTGTATTTCAAAACTTTTGGATGTAGGCAAAGGAATAAAAACTACTGAGCCTGCACACAGTACAAAGATTTTATAGTAAAGCCTCAGTTAAGAAAATGAAGTTGTTCCATTATAATTCTGTATATTAACTGTTCATAAAGTACCATAGGTACACTTCTGAAAGGTGCATTTGGAAAAAAATCAGTTATTTATTAAGAACCTAGTAAATACTTTGCCAGATGTTTGGTGTGGCTATAAGAAATGTGATTTCTAAAATATCAGCAGAAGCCAGACTGAGGAGAATTCAAATTGGGAGTGTGAATAAATCTCTATATAGGCACAGGTGAAGATCAGATGTCAAAGCATGATTATTTTAGAAATAGGCAAGCAAGTGATTCTAAAAGGTAGGTTTAACACGAGAGGTCAATTTTTTTCTCCTGAGAAGGAAGATACTTGCCCTTTTTGCTTGGAGGATCTGGACACTCCAAGCAAATGCCATCTTGAATAATATCTTCCTCACTTAGGGCATCCGACTGTCCTCTAAATTAGATGATTTCATACTCTTTACATCATAAGCAAAATAATGCAACTTTATTAGAGTGATAGCTTTATTTAGGAGAACGGGCTCTCTGTGAATTTAGATGTTGGACTAAAAGCTTCCACAGGTGTGACAGCCCAGCCTCTGGATGCCGCTGGCCCTCTCTGGTTGGCAGGCGGCTACCAGGACAAGGCAGACATGCAGCCGTGCAGCCGTGCAGCCATGCAGCCAGCTGGAATTTGTCCTGGTTTTCCTGCTAGAAGCTGAACTGCTATCTCTGACCAGCAGCAAAAACTAGACCCAGTGCCTTTCCTGTCATTATTCATGTAAATGAATTTGGGGAATTTCATATAAGGCAAATCTAAAATACTTAGATATATGCATTTGTTCAATACATTTTTTTGGGGGGGTTGCATGGTCCGGGAATCGAACCCGCATCTTCAATACATATTTAAACAGCCAAGCATGACTGCATGAATAGAAATATGAGATTTATATGGAAGTGATTCTGCCAAAATTTTATCTTACCAGTTCTTAATTATGATAAAACTCTTGTATGGTTATATATTTTCAGGGATTTTATTCATGTTTTTACTATAAACAACAAATAACCAGATTTTTTACAGCTCCTGGTCATAATGCTTCACATATATGTGGCAACCAACTTAATTTTCTTCTTTCTCTTTTTCAGTTGCAGTTTTAACTGTAATAATAGTAATTTGTTTTATTAGTTTCATCTTATTATGCTTTTCTTTTGGTTGAGAAAATAAACCAAAAGAAAATAATGAATTTAAGAAAAATTGGGATAGTATTTTTGAGCTCTAGGTTAATACTGTTACTTAGCCACTAGGCTATGCTAAAGGACAGTCCTTTATTCAGAATACTTGTGTCTTCCAGCTACCCCCAAAGACAAGAAAATAATTTTAAAAACTGGATTTGAATCATTTAACTACTTAAAATGTAGCTGTCAATTCATTTAACAGATTTATCTAACAGTTAGTTTATATAACCAGCTTATATGACACACCCCAAAAGCATAAATGTACTCAGCTTTTTGTCAACTATATGTCATGTGCTGATACCCAATTTTGTTCTAAAAGGATGAAACAGCCATTATGCTTACTTTCTCCATCAAATATCTATTTTCATTTGTATGCAGTTAGTCCTGTTAAATATACTATAAAATGTAGTCATAGACCGATCAGCTCATCAGAAACACAAGCTTTAGATCAGATATATTTTACTTTCTACTTAAAAAAAGGCCATTTTAAAATGCAACAGTTGAAAAGCAAACTTTTTTTCAATTATTTTTATTTTACATTAAAATTATGCTCTAGCCCCTATAAATTGTGTTTAGACCCTCTTAAGTTTCAATTTATTAATGCACCTTGTTTTTATTTTATTATTGTTCCTTAAACTGAGATTATAGTTTTTATCACCATTATTCATATTAATATCTATCCTTGATCACATACTGTGGGAGGCACTGGTAATTCAAATAAGTCTAAAAGCTTTACAGGATAGTAGGGGGACAAAAATAAAAATATCAATAAGTTTGATAAAAATATTTAGGGGCTATAGATAAGTGATAAATGAATAAGACAAAATATATATTACAATGGTTCACATTTTAAGGGAGATACTTGTTGTCTGAATTATTAAGGCAGATTATAAATTTTATGACTAAAGCCACAAAGCATTTCAAAGTCTAGTACTTAAAAGTTTTCTGAAGATAAAAATCCATAACCCTTCAATTTGTTTAATACACTTAACTCAATCTGTAAGAGGGGTTTGCCATTATAAAGATATATTAATCTTTGAAAAATTTGGCTTGTCTCTTTCAATTATTCACTATTCACCTGTTAATTATTCATTTAGGTAAATTATTGACACAATACAATCCAGCCCCAAAGCAAAATGCCATTAAGCTACTATTCCTGTTATATTACTACTTGGGTGTGTGATATACTACTTAAAAGAAATAGGTAAGGTGATTTTCATTCTCTTCTTAAATGTAACTAAGTACAATAAAATCCATTTAGGAAGCAACTTGGCAAAAACTGAATAAAGTTATATGTGTCAAATAAATGTTTTCCCATGTATATGTATATACAGGGGTGTTATCTGAAATATTTAACTTATACTAAAACAGGCATTGAGAAACCAGACTAGATGCTTGTGGTAAAGCACCTGTCCAGTCCCTATCTATAGGGCTAAAATAGTGCTCACTGAACTGCTGATAGAGACTGTCATATTCTTAATTTAATTATGCATCATAACACTAACTCAGCAGAAGAGTATCAGATATTTGCAGTTCTAGAATGCATTCACTCTCTATACCTTAAAGTTTAGAGATATCCACACTACTAGAAATACCCATTACACTTCTTGGCAGTCACAGATACTAATTGATGTGGATGGGATATGAAGCATTCCTAATCTGAATCTAAGATAAATTCATGAGTTTCATGGATTAGATTGAGAGAATATGATTTATCCTTCACAGTCTTCCCCTCTGCCTGTAGTCTTAGGCAGAAGTCATTTCCAGAGCTATTATGGGAGCTCTGATTCAGTCAAAAGTCTCTGAGATGTGATAAAAATCAATTCTCCTTCAGTCCAAAGGAGTGACAACAAAGCAAAACCCTCGAATCTTAGAAGGGGACTGGTCTGTCCCACTTTCCCTGGAATATCCTGAACCAAGAAGCTGCCAAGGATTTTTTTTTTTCCTAATAGTAACTTAAGACTGCGGAACTTGCCTTACGACCAACTTCACACTCAGTCTTCATTCATCGGAGAGTCTGAAGGCTTCAGCATAGCCACCTCGGTTCTGGCCATGCTTACATTGGGGCCATATTGTATCCTAACACATAGTCTCCCATTTCTTATCGTGCCATTCATTAAAAGAAAAAGACACTCATAGAAATAGAGAAATAACTGCAGTGCCTGGAATATATACCATGTTCTTTTATACCTAGTTCTAACACAGCTCTTTATCATCAAACTATCCTAATGCCAGCTGCACTGAGCTTCTCATCACTGGCCAATAGCACTTCCAAGACTCATGCCTTTGTAAGTGCTCTGTTGCGGGACTGGAATGCCTTTTCTCCCCACTGCCCTCCTGCCGAGTTCATCCTTCCACTTTCAGCTGAAAAGTCAGGTGTCTTGTCAGGCTTCCATTGACTATGTCCAACTAGAACTAAATGTTATTTACCAGGCTCTCATTCCTCTATTGCTGCATTTACTACTCAACATTGCACTTATGTGCATACATGTCGACTCCCCACGTACTACCCACTCAAAACAGGAAGCAACAGGGTCCTAAGACCCATCTCAACTGCAGCGTATACATTTGGGTGGACTCCTGGTCAGAGCCTAATTTTGTTTTCCCCAGTGATGCTCTGCCTTGCTGAATCATCACTTAAAACTGTCCCAATGTTGGCAATTTGCCCCAAAGCCAACAGACTCCTCTCTGAACAGGAACATACTCTCCTAGGCTGAAGTGTTTGTTATGCTAAACTCAGAGTGAACAGTACTTTTCCAGCAGCTGCTTCTCTCATAGTAAGCAAAAATGCTCACATGTTTTTTCAATGGCTAACACCCTCCATCCTGGAATTTGGCAGTAGCAAGTTCTAAACTATTAATTTGAGAAAGACTTGAATTTTTTAAACTCATTTTATGGTGTTCAAGAGTTCAGATTCTTTCCTTTTCTCACTTGTTATAAGGAAAAAAGAACTTGGAAGAGATGACAGTGATTCTGACCCATGGAATAACCCAAGAATGGTCCCTGCACTTTTGGCTTATGTCAGCATCAGGTTTGTTCAGTATTGATTTAATTTTCACTCTCACATTGGATGAACTCTTCTACCCTTCCTGTCAAAACTCATACAGCCTTCTAGGTTATACCTGAACCACCTTTTAGCATCTGTAAATTCTAGGTATGTTTAACTATTTCTGGGGACTTGAACATTAAGCTTGTTTGAACAGTACACGGAAGAATATTTTTGGAAGTTATCCTGATATATCATTATTCTTAATCAATACAAGTGATCTTTAGTATTAAATCAACCAAGTACTGATACTTTGTTACCATTCAGATAATTATATGAACTAAATACACATGTATTTAGGTATAAAAATACCTATAAATTAAAAAAAATAAATGAAAGCAACCTATGTAATTTCTTTTTTAGAGAAGACTCCATGAAATCCTGATAAACTGGCTTTCTGCTCTATTGATAAGAGTACTATATTGAAACAAAATCCTGCAACTCAGGACAAAAACATCCTTAAGCACAGACTCACCCACTATGCTTCATATGTGGTGGTTTATCCATTCGCACCGCCAGTTTAATTTTTAAGTCAGAATCCTGACTATTTTTTGGAACTATCATTCGGTGCAATTCAGCTGCCTTGGAGCTATTAGAAGTTGGGTACAGTATCACCTGCAAGGGGTAAAAAAGAAAACATTTTAGGGCACAATACAGGGTTCATGGATTGTGACTGAACTGTTGAAAAGGAAATGTCAATGCCCAAATGGATCTAATAAACCATCTAACTCCCTCCCACCACAGCAGATAAGTATTCAATACAGACCCATCTATTTTTTGATGAATATGTGCTTTCATATTACTGCCTAATAAATTTTCTTCCTAAGTCACTTCATAGTGAATTAACAGCATGACAGGCTATAGTTGAACTGACAGCTAAAAAATACTTAAGAGGCATCGATAATAATAAGAATACTCTAAACTCCTTAGGGCAAAGCAGTCCAGAAAGAAATATTTGTTGAAATTAAAGATAAAACACGCTTAAAAAGCAAAATCAATTATTTGAAGCACTGGAAGAATGCCTTGTATTTTAATATTTTCATAGCAAAATGTAAGGTAGTACTAATGGAAATCTAATCAGAGATAGAAAGGATTTATCACAGCACATTTTCTCTTCTAGATCAATACCACATAAGAAAGTTTTCCAAACAATAAAGATGATATTATAATGACTGAAACAAAGTTATTATTTTTAATAAAACTGTCAAATTACCAAGCGATCATTTTATAATGCTAAAGCTCCACAAAGAAGGAATACAAAAAGGAAAGGGCTACTCTTTGGATATTAGGTTCTATATAGATAAAACAGGGAATTTTCCTCTTTTCAGGCAGTCATGACACAATATAGACATGTGCCATATCTAAACCTTAACAGATATTTTTAAATGAGGAATACCATAATTGGAAGGGCAAAACAAAGAAATATAGGAAATGTCATGTACTTAATTCTAAGCTGCTCTTATTTTAAACCAACATGAAAAGTAAAAATGCCTCAAGTTGTAAATCGAAGAATTATAATCATGTTTAGGTGTTTTGAAAGCATACATGGTAATTAAATTTGGAAGGCTTTGACCCCCACTTCCTCCACTCCCCCAAATCTTCACTTCTATGTAAGAGTGAAAACGTTCATGGAGAAATTTTCTTCAAGCAAGGCTCTCTTTCTCTCCAGGAAGGACAGCATAGTCAAATAAGAATCTCCAAATATTCTCCACTTGCAAGTTGTTAAATGTAGCTACTATTTTGAGGCTTTTCTCAAGCCTACCCTAAGAGCCATAGCTATGTTTAATCCAGCATATCTATATTCACAAGTGTATAAAGGCACAACCAAGAACAGACTAAATGGTATTTGTGATGCTTTCAAAATTTATGATCATATTCTAGAATTACTTCCCTTTGGATAAGATACCCAGCAGAATACTTTACATTTATATTTTTTAAATGACAGTAAAGAAAAATAAGTTGATAGTTTTGGTTCACACCCACAGGAAAAGAAATGACATTATAAACTTTACAAGGTGATTCCAAAAAAGAATCAAAGACTAAGAGCTTCATATTCTCTGGAGTTGTGGTTGCTATTTCCCTAACAAGTCTGGAAATCTTTTTCTCCCTCTTTCTCCAACCCCTTCTTCTTTTTTTATAGCAGCCATCTACAGACTTTATTCTTCTTTAAATCTTCCTTCTACGTTTATTTTAAAAAAATGGTATTTTTCCAATGTCTAAAATTCTTATACAGGAAGAGAAAATTTAAATAAAAAACTCTGAGGATTCTCATTCTCTAAATGTCAATGCTAGGTTACTAAATGAGGTACTAAAATAACTAATTGCAGTGGCCTGGCAAATTAAGGATCACCCAAGTTACAGAATACCACCATTTCTGCCACATTTTATTCCCTCATTTCTGAGGTCAGGGGTTGGATTTACTCTAGAGATCTGTCCAATTAAGTAACTATTTGAGCATTCACTGTGTGACAATTACCGGACACATGAAGATGAAAGAATATGGATGGCTGGGACCTCTTAAGAAGTTCACAGTCTCTTATCAGAGCTCTGACAATACGACCTGCTCCTACTGTCATTTGATCCCTTGAATGTGCAGCAGTTTCCAGGTTCTGCTAATCTCTACGTTTCCTCATCATCAACTGTGTAGCGTCTCTGTTCTATCACAAGTGTAGCTAATTCCTGCATTAAATTCCCCCACGTGGAAGATCTGGAATTGTTTCTTTCTGTTCAGACTGTGACCGATAAAGATGTAAACAATCACACGTAGAACAAATGGATATTCAGAGGTTTGAAGTATAGTACATTCCTAAGAGAATTTCTATTGGCAAAGTGCCTCTGAACCTAGTCTTAAAAATAACCTGTATACATTCACAAATTAGATAACCTAGATGAAAGGGACAAATTCTTAGGAACACACAACTACCCACAGTGGCTCAAGAAGAAACAGCAGTTCTCAAAAGACGAATAACTAGTAAAGAGAAGGAATCAGTTATAAAAAAAAAAAACTCCCAACAGATGAGCCTGACCCTGGCATCATGAGATTAATAATGCCCTTTTGACCAAAATGGGGGAAAGATATGGAACAAAATAAGGTTTCAGTGGTTAAGAGAATTCAAACACAGTTGAGAGGCTATTCTGGAGGTTACCCTTATGGAAGCTTCAGCTAAATACTACAAACTGCCATAGTACACTAAGCCCCAACCATCAGTATTCCTGAAAACCCTAAAGAATACCCAGGACTCTGAGATTCTACAAAAGTTCCACTCATTAAGGTTATTTTCCAGAAATTTAAAACCTCTAGACTGTTCCTATGCCAGGTAAGCCCTGAAAACCAGAGGTACCAGTCTCTCCAAGAATATCAACTAGTTGTATTTCCCTACCCCATAATGTTGACACCCCTTTCAACATGAAGAAGTTAGAAAGATCATTTCCTGAATTTCCCTGAAGATTGGGAGAAGAATCAAATAAGGAGGAGGAGTTATAACAGAGAAGATAGGATTTAACAAATTATTATGGCTACTGAATCATTATATTGACGTTTCTTTTTAGTCTCTAGTGAATTAGAACAGCTAGAAGAAAAGACCTGAACTTGTGGAACTGTAACTCATATCATATTTTGACATTTGCTCTCTAACTACTTGTTCAGCTGTATTTTGAAATTTATCACTCTTCTGAATATGTGGTATATTTCACAATAAAAAATGTTTAAGAAAAAAAGATTGTTACTGGATAGACTAAACAAAAAAACTCCCAACAAAGAAAATCCAGGTTAATTTTACCAAACTTTCAAAGAAGGATTAATACCAATCCTTCTCAAACCTTTACCAAAAACTGAAAAGGAGGGAAAACACCCTGATTCCGTCTGTGAGGCCAATATCACCCTCATACCAATACCAAATAAAGATATCACTAGAAAAGAAAATTACATACCAACATCCCTTTTGAATATAGACACAAAAATCCTCAACAAAGTACTAGTGAGCCTAATCCAACAGCAGATTAAAAGAATTATACAACAGGATTAAGTGGGCTTTAACTCAGGTATGCAATGTGGTTCAAAATAAAATCAATTAACGTACTATGCCACACTAACAGGATGAAGGGGAAAGAAAAACATGATCGTATCAATTAAAGCAAAGAAGAACCCCTTTCTTGGTGAAAACTAAGAATAGAAGGAAACGTTCTCAACAGGATAAAGGGCATACATGAAAAATCTACTACTAAGTTCAATAGCAGAAGATAAAGCTTTTCCTCTAAGTTCAAAAACAAGAGAAGGATGTCCACTGTCACCACCGTTATGCTAGAAGTTCTATTCAGAGCAATTTGGCAAGACAAAGAAAAAAAAAGGCATTCAAATTTGAAAGCAAGAAGAAAAACTTCCCCTCTTTGAAGAAGACATAATTTTGTATCTGCAAAATCCTGAAAAAGTCCACAAAAAACTACTAGAACTAATTCAGTAAAGTGTCAGGGTATAAGTTCAATATGCAAAAATCAGCAGTGTTTCTATACACTTGTAATAAACATTCTGAAGAGGACGAAAGAAAAAAATTCCATTTGCTACAACAACTAAAAGAATAAAATATCTACAAATAAATTTAACCAAAGTTGTAAAGGACTTATATACAGAAAATTACAAAACATTGTTAAAAAGAAATCAAAGAAGGCCTAAATAAATGAAAGGGCATTCCATGTTCATTGAGTGGAAGACTAAATATTGTTTAGATGTCAAGTCTACCGAAAGTGATTTACAGATTGTCTTGGATGTTACATGAAGATTCTTTGGGTGATGAGGCACAAATACAGATAGCCAGCCAGCAGAATGCCTGAGATAACACCTTAGTTAGATCAAAGGCTCAGGAAGAGGAGAGGGGAGTACCTGCTCTGCTAGTAAAATATGCAGTGTGAGAGGGTAGAAGTGGAAGAGGACTTTCAGTAAAGGAAGAAGCAGAGTCCTTTATTACCCTAAACCATGCAGAGGTGCAGGCCTTGCTAATTGTGGTTATGCCCAGGAAGGGTAAATTGGGGGTGGTCCATCACTAGGGAAACTTATGACTAGGCCAGGCAGAATGAAAAGGTACCTAAAATAATTTGTTTTATATCATTACACAGATTAAACACAATCCCAATCAAAACAATGAATGAGCAATGTGAGAATCTAGGTAAAAGAGCAGACACTTTTAAAACAGAACTACTGGAGTTGAAGACCTCAATAACTGAAACAAAAAATACCCAGGAGGGTTTCAGGAACACACTGGAGCTGGAAAAATAAAGAATCAGTGAACCTGAAGACGTGACACTTGAAATGAGTCAGGTTGAGGAGGAGAAAGAAAAAGATATTAAAAATGAAAATAGCCTAAGACAGCTATGGGGCACAATCAAGCACACCAATATTTGCATTATTTGGGTCCAAATGGGAAAAAAGAGTGAAATGCAGCAGGAATAGTAAAAAAAAATGACAGAGAACTTTCCAAACTTAGCAAAAGACTTGAATAAGTACATCCAAGAATCTCAGAGAATACCAAACATCATAAACACGTAGAAACATATAACCTGTCATATACCAATTACACTACTGAATATAAAGGACAAGGAAAGAGTTCTGAAAGTTGCAAAAGAAAAGCAGTGTGCTACATCTAAGGGAGTCTCAACATCATCAGATTGAGTGATGCTGATTTCTCATCAAAAACAGTGAAGATAAGAAGGCAGTGAGCTGAAACCCCTAGAGTGCTGAAAGAAAACAACTGAGTTAAGAATTTTATACTTGGAGAGACTCTCTTTCAAAAATGAGGGGGAGATTAAGACATTCTCAGGTAAACAAAAGCTGAGGGAGTTCAGCACCATAGACCTGTTCTACAAGCAATATTAAAGGGAGTTCTTCAGACTGAAAGGAAAGGACACTAGACAGTGGTTCAAAGCAGCATAAAGAAAAAAAGACCTGCCATAAAAGGTAACTGTTCTAGTTTACTAGCTGCCGGAATGCAACACACCAGAGATGGGTTGGCTTTTAATAAAAGGGGATTTATTTAGTTAAAAATGTATAGTTCTTTAAAGGAAAGGCAGCTTTCAACTGAGGTTCTTTCTTACAAGGGAAGGCACAGAGTGATCTCTGCTGGTCTTCTTTCCAGGCCTCTGGGTTCTAACAACTTTCCCCGGGGTGATTCCTTTCTGCATCTCCAAAAGCCTGGGTGAGCTGTGAGTGTTGAGATGAGGTATGTGGAGCTGCTTGAGCTGTGCTACGTTGAGCTCTCCAATTTACGCTTCCAGCCAATTAAATCAAACATTATTTATTGCAGCAGGCATGCCTTCTAGCCAACTGCAGGTATGTAATCAGTGACAGATGAACTTCATATGCCATTGGTTCATGTCCACAGCAAGAGAACTAGGCACCTTCACCTGGCCAAGTTGACACCTGAACCTAACTACCACAGTAACCATTTGGGTAAATATAAATACACTATTACTGTATTGTATTGTTTGGTGTGTAATTTCTTACTTCCTTCTGGTGCTAAAATGCAAACAGATAAAAAAGAATGGTAAATCTATGGCTTTGGACATGCAATGTACAAAGATTTAAGTGGTAACAAGTACAAAAAACTATGGGAGAGCATTAGGGTATACAGGGAAAGTGTATGTGCATCATAATCAATTTAAGTGGGTAGCAAGCAAAATATGACTACTATATATTTAGGATGTCAAAATTAACCCTATGGTAACATAGCTCAAAACCATCACAGTTTGTTCTGTGTACCCACAAAAGACATTTTCTTTCCACATGCAAAATACATGCATTCCATCACAACATCCCAAAAGCCTTAAGTCATTTCAGTATCAATACTAAGTGCAAAGTCTCACCAAAATGGGCTATGGATGCTGTCTGTTCTGAGGCACAATTCCTCTCTGTATGTGGATCTGTGAAAACTAGAAAAAAAGTTATCTTCTTTCAATAGACAATGATGGGACAGGTATAGGATGAATTTTCCTATTCTAAAAGGGAGAAACTGGAAAGAAAACAGGGGTCATGGGTCCCAAACCAAGCAGTGGCAACTCCATTTGCTAAATATCCAAGTTTCCTTGCTTTCAAGTCCTGCCTTCCATCTAACATCAATTCTGAATTTTACCAGGTCTTTTGCCACTTTATAACATGGATTGCCTTTCCTCCAGTTTTCTATAGTACATAACTCATTTGCTTCTAAGTCCTCATTGGAAGTACCTTTAGCATCCATATTTCTCCCAACCATCTCTTCAAAGAAATCTAATTATTTTTCTAATAACCACCCTACAAGTCTTCCAGCCTGCACTCATTACCCAATTCTAAAGTTGTTTCCACATTTTTCAGTTTTGCAATAGCAGCACCCTAAACTCCTGGAACCCAAACTGTTTTTGCTTCCTTGTTGCTAAAGCAAATACCATACAATGGTTTGGCTTAAACAATGGATTTATTGACTTATGGATTTGAGGCTAGGAGAAGTCCAAATCAAGGTCTCATCAAGGTGATGCTTTCTTCCTGAAGATTGGCATTCTGGAGCTGGCTGCTGGCAATCTTGACACTTCCATCAAATGGTGTATTAATCTTAAAGCTTCCAGGATGCAATATACCAGAACAGAATGGCTTTTTAAAACTTGCAAGGTTATAGTTCTAAGGCTAGGAAAATGTCTTAACTAAGGCATCCAGGGAAAGATACCTTAATTCAAGAACAGCCAATATGTCTGTAACACCTCAGTTAGCTGGAAGGCATGCAGGTCCCTTGCTGGTCCCTTGATCCTGGGCTCCATTGCTTTCAGCCTCTCTTCCTATGGAGAGTTCTCACTTTGTTTCTCCGGAAATCAAGACTGTCATCTCTTGATTTCCCTTGGCTCTCTCCAGGTTCTGACTTACTTAACATCTCATGGAGAAGTCTACTGGGTTCCAAGTGTCTCCAAACATCTGTGTCTCTGTTCTCCAAGTGTTGGCATTTGCATCAACTCTGCTCTGAAGTTTCTATTGGCTCTGTTGTTTCTCCAAAATGTTTCCCTTTTTAAAGATTCTAGTAAACTAATCAAGACCCAACTGGAATGGGTGGAGTCACATCTCCATCTAATCAAACGGTCACACCCATAATTGGGCATTTTACATCTCCATGGAGATAAACCAAACAAAAGTTTCCAACATACATTATTGAAGCAGAATTAAAAGAAATGGCTACCCCCACAAGATTGAGTCAGGATTAAAACATGCCTTTTCTGGGGATTCGAACTAGCACACATGGCAATGCATACTGTGGTCTACCCTGTACTCTCCTTTCTCCTAGAGGCTCCGTTGATGTTCAGCTTCTAGCTGCTCCCTCTATGGCTTTCTCTCTGTCTGAATTTTATTTTGCTCATACAGGTTTCCAGTAATAGGTTTAATATCTATCCTGATTGAGGTGTGCCACATAATAACTGAAGTAATCTCATCAAAAGGTCCTACTTACAATGGATTCACACTCACAGGAATGGAGTAAGTTTTTCTGGAGTACATACAGCTCCAAAGCACCATAGAGCCTTTGCGAAACACTGTGGACAAGTCTTCTGATCAATCTACCCATTTACAGGAAACACAAGGAACAGAAGAACATGATAACTAACTCTATGGGTAAGTTATTAGCAAAATCTAGACTATAGGAAACTCTACAGGGCTAATGAAGAAGTATCTTCAACAAATAAACTGCCAGAGAAAAGGAGAGTGTCAGAGAGTGAAAGTGTGAGAGAGTGACAGTGTAAAAGGGAGAGAAAGATTGAGAGAGAGAGAGAGAGAGAGAGAGAGATGGAAATAAATCCTGAGGATTAAAGGAGATTTAAGAGAAAAATCAACCAATTTCCACATATGGAGCTTATTGGGATTCTGATTCAAATGAACTGAAATACACATGCATACATACATACATACATAGATACAGAAGCACACACACACACACACACACACACACACAGCCCATAAAACAGCCTTTAGGGTTGCAAAGTGCAAAAACAGGGAGTGGTCATGCTCCTTTAGTGATTTACCCATGGATAATAATGGACAAGGATGATGCTCCTAATGTGCCGAGCACTAAAGGGTGATAGAGAATAATCATAGAGGATAATGAGAAAAGAGTC
Source organism: Myrmecophaga tridactyla (assembly GCA_004026745.1). NCBI lineage: Eukaryota > Metazoa > Chordata > Mammalia > Pilosa > Myrmecophagidae > Myrmecophaga > Myrmecophaga tridactyla. Next base: position 14,098 of record PVIY010015111.1, read on the forward strand.
CTTTTTATATACAAGATAAAAAGACCTTGGCTCAAACTGAAACTATTTAAAGGTTTCAAGTACTAGGTTTGCCTTCCTGGAACCTATAATTCCCGGGGGGTTCCTAGGTCAGATACATCCTGAAAGTCAGAGGGACCAGCCTCTTCAAGATTATCGATTAATTACACCCCTCCTATCCTTCAGTGTTGACATCCCTTCTCAACATGAAAAAGTGAGAATGGGCATTGCCTAAAGATCCCTAGGGATTGGGAGAAGGATCAAAGGAGAAGGAGGAGCTATAACAAAGACAATAGGATTTAACAAATGGGTGTGACTGTGGAGTCACTATATTAACATTCCTTTTAGCCTCCAGTGTTTGGGAGCAGATTGAAGGAAAAATCTGAGATGGTGGAACGGAAGCCCGTGACAAACTCTGGGACCTGTTTTGTAACTACTTGTTGAAGTGTACTTAACAATTACTGCTTTTTTCTTTCTTTGCTTTGTAAATATCTTATATTTTGCAATAAAAAGACAAAAAAAAGGCCTTGAATAATGACAGGGCAGGTGTCTTCATAGTGATATTGGCCTGTTACTACTGTGTGTTTCCCATTTTTCCTTCTTTAAATAGGAAACTTAAGGTGGCTTTCTGTTACTGTCCTACCACTATATATTAGGTTTTGTGCTGGGGCAGAGTGGGGAGGCAGGCTAAAATGGAAGGCCATTAACATGTATTTTAGTTTCTAAGTTAATCAAACCACAAAAGAGTCATAGCTGGACCAGATGGAGAGGATGAACTTTGAATGACAGACCTTTGGGTTGTTTGCCTCAAGTAGAAGCAAATATGTTCCATGTACGGCAAGAAGGGCAGCAGCATTATTTGGTAGCTCTAGAGGTGAACCACGACAGATCATCTAGCTGTCCACAAGCATTCATGCTTCCACTAGAATGGAACTGCTGCTAGGAAGCAGTCAATGGAGTGTGAAGAAAAGTAATGCGTGTCATCTTTGGACAAAGATGATTTAAGAAAGAGGTATACCTTCTCTACCCCTTCTTCCTCCATCTGTCAGTTGAATGCAGTGAACCCCAAGGCTCAAGAAAATTACAGAACCATAACATGGAAGAAATTAGCAGAAACGGAGAGTTAACAAAAACAGGAAAATGCTCCACAGCCAAGGGAGAGAATGATAGTAGGAAGAAGTGAGATTATCAGAGTCATAGATTACAGTCACCCCATGGGAGAAAGCCACCTGCTGTCAGGAACATCCAGAGCAAATGGTTACATGGGTGCTATTGTGCTAAACTACTGAAAGTCTGTGACTTGTTTGTTACAGCATTTAACAGCACTGAAAATAATACACTAATACAGTGTTTTGCTTCACAAATATATCAAGTAAATAAATGCTTAAAGAAAAATATTTTCATGATAAGCAGTTCCACTTCAATAGGACTGACCTCATGTTCAGAGAAGTATGTCTGATACTGATGGTCACAATTAAAATATTTTTTGTTCCCTTTTGTATTTTAGACTCAGATCAATTAAATGATAGCTCTGTTATATTATTTAGCAAAGTATTTTGTTCTTTGCTGTTCATTTCTTGTAACCTTTCTATACACATTTTTGCTGCTTCTAGTTTATTTTTGTCCCCAATATTTTAAGTATTTTGCCAGTTAGCATGGTACTCAACAAATCCCATATTTCTTATCTTATGTATAAATCTAATATATTTTCTTCATGATACAATGTCAATATCACTTGTCATCTTTGGTAAGGTATTAATGAAAAAGACAAAATGACTTTTTAGACTTTGTTTAAAATTCTTAAATTTAACATACTGATAAAAAATAAAAATATAAAATGTAAAAATGTATACACATATACTTATGTTTAGAGTAATACGAGGTTCAGAAAGATTTTGAAGTACACTTGTATAAGTTGGTATCTCTATACTGCTTTCTCTATTGAGATGCATGTGCATTGTGTATATTTCACCTTAACTAAATTGTGACCTGTCAATCCATGACCTTTTAAATTTCTAAATTATGTTTCAACAAATACCTGGATTCCTACTATGAGCTAGAAAAACTGAGGGTACTACATGTATAAATAGGCCTTATGGTTAGATAAACAATTCACAGCCTTTTTCCCTAAATACTTCTTTACTGAGTGAAGAGGAAAAAAAACCCAAACACATATGGCCACAATAATTATACTGCAGTTTGATGGTAAAATAATCAGTACAATGCTAGCTCAAAGATGGTACCGTTCTTGAACATAGGCTACCTTCACTTGGGAGTCTAAAAGAACAGGCAAGATTTACAAAGTAAAAGACACAGGGACGGAACTGAGAGATAAAGACATAGGTTCTTTCTAGATTCTAATCCTTTCCCAAGGTTGGTTGTTCAACTCTTCCTTTGTTCCCTTGACCAACCCTTTAGTCAGTTTCTTTTGCTTGCCACTAAAAGAATTTCATTGATTACCAAGGCCATTATATTTTCTTCCATGTCAATTCTCTTTATCTTCTCAAAAGCCAATGGCAGAGCTCTTGGGAACACTGATTTTTTTAAGATTTAGATAAAGGAAGAGCATGGTTCTAATTGTGACCAGAGTGCCAGGGAGGTAGGGAAAAAATCCTCCAGAGTATGATGTGCTAAGCCAAGGGCAGGGGAGTGCTTTGGGAAGTAAGAAGTGGCCAGTAGGGCCAAATGCTCATCATAGAAGTCTAGCACATTAAGGGCTGAGAAGTTACCACATGGTTGAAGCATTGGAAGGTTGCCATATACCTTGGCAAGAGAAATTTAGGTGAGGTCAGAGTACAATGGTTTCAGGGACAAATTCTGCTTGAGGAATGTGGAAAGACTACATTTAAGCCTTAAATGAGCAAGGCTGGGAAAGCTGGGAAGGAAATCTTCCACTAGAAAGGGCAACTGGCAAAAAGTAGGAAGGCTGAGGCTATGGTCAGTAAGGTGAAGTAGGAAAGGAAACCAGAAGGTAATGCTAAGGGACAAGATCAGATAGGAACACCAGGCATAGACTATAAAAGAATGATGCCTTGCTAGGGAGTTTGTATTTTATCCTATAAATAACATATGGTCAAAAGATGTTTTAAGGCAGGCAATGACATAATCAAGTTTTCATAATCTTTTTTTTTTTTTTAACGTGGGCAAGCACTGGGAATCGAACCTGGGTCCTCTGGCATGGCAGGCAAGCGTTCTTGCCTGCTGAGCCACCGTGGCCCACCTAGTTTTCATAATCTTGAATAAAAAATAATCCCTTCTCTCCAGCTGGATATATCCTGTGAATCTACAGGATGTGGCTCATATCCCACTCTGAGATGAACTGGCCTTAAAAACATACTTTAAAACAGAGCAAGAATTGATTTAAAAATGCTATTAAATAGTTAATATCATGTTTCAGTTTTTTATTATAATTCTCCTTTGCCAACAAACAGATGTCCTGCAGACACAGGGTATTTTAAAGCAAATGTCTGAGAGAACATTTCTGCAGATAAGTAGAGCCTATCTCTAAGAGAAACCTTGACTTTTGGGGTTTAGTTGACATTTCTCTATCTTCTTCATTCATCTGACAGGGATTTTATAGTGTAGCAAAGATTCTTAATTCATAGAGTTTGTCAACCTTTCAAGCACTTTGTTGAGAGTTTAGGACCTGGAGACAGCATATACCTTAAAAGCACTAACTGAGTTTGCTTCATGGCAGTAAATACTTCTTTAGCACATGGTAACTAGAACATACTTCCTCCAAAACAGGAGTCTCTGAATTTCCACTGGGAGAAGAATACGAAGCTGATGATTTTTCTGAGACAAATCTACATCCTTAGTAACATTTTCCAGTGTTTTAGTACATTTGAGATTGCTTAGTCTAAATTACTTCTCCTTTGATTTAATATCACTGCCCCTGCCCTTTCTTAGTCAAAACAAGGAACACCTGCTCACTCTCAGTCACATAATGCTCTTTTGTATACTGGAAGATTAGCATTAAATCTTCTGTCAACCTTCTTGTTCATAGGCTAAATCCAGTTCCCTTTATTTTCAAAGCCAAAAAAAAAATCCTGGAATTTATAATATGAAATTGAAAAAACTCTCAACTTTTACCAAAAAGTGTACTTGGCCTGACAGAGTCACATGCTTACTTCCTTCTATAATGTACATTCTTGATAAGGAAGGCCTTTAAAAAAATGACACTGAATAACAGAATAATAAGAGAAAAAAGATTGTCTTACTGATGTACTTTTTCCCTGACATTAGCTTGTTAAAGATCAAGAGTAAAACTTTGTTTTGGCATGATAGGGGGTTGGGCAGAGCAAAAGGTAAAGGAAAACAAGGTGTGAGAGTTATTCTTAATAAACTACTATACAAAGAGGCATATGGAATGCACTTAGTGGAGTATGCTCCTCGAGAGCAGGAACTATTGTATCTTGTTCATCTTTTGTACAGAGAGCAATTTAACAGAACTACTCTTAATTACAATTCCCATGACATCCTCTAGGAGACAGTAAGTAGTTTGTGGGTAGATGAATGGATGCTTAGAGAAATTACAAATAGAAGTGCAAACCAAACTGATTCGCATGAACAGAGAAAAAAAAAACTCATCAACTAAAGTATTGCCAAAATTTAATAACAGAAAAATGAGAATAAATGCTGGAATTTGTGTCATTTGCACAGCACACTCCAAAAACCTATGAAACTTTCATTTTTCCATTTCTAGACTGTGGTTGACAGAATAATGGCCTTGCGAAGATGTCCATGTGCTTATACCCGGCACCTGTGGAAATGCTAAATTACATGGCAAAGGAGAATGAAGGTAGTTAAGCAGATGACTTTAAAATAGGGAGATTATTTTGGATTATCCAGGTGGGCCAAATACAATCATAAAGATCCTTAAATGTGGAAGAAGGCAGAAGAGTCAGTATTGGTGTATGTGCTGTGAAAAAGATTCTACCAGCCATTGCTCTCTGTGAAAATGGGAGTGGGCAATGGACCAAGGAATGTGGGCAGTCTCTAGAAGCTGGAAAAGGCAAACAAAAAGCAAAAAAACACTATTATAACCCATATCCTCCCTAGAACCTCTGGAAAGGAAGGCCACCTACCGATGCCTTGATGTGAGCTCACTGAGATTCATTTTTTATTTCAGAACTCCAGAACTATAAGATAATAAACTTGTGTTGTTTTAATCCACTACAGTTTTTTTTTTAATTTATTTCAGCAGTAGTAGGAAACTAATACATAGAAAATAATGTCTGAAACTTAGTCATAAAATACAGGTTTACCTTTAAATCTCTCAGCTAAAGTGTGTGATCCAAAAGTATCTTATATAGATTTCTCTCACTAAGTTATCTCTAATTGTTTTAACAAGTACTTTTAGTTGTGTTCATCATTTCTCTCTGATTCCTGAAGCATTCGTTTGAGTGGAAATTTTTTGAAATATGTAATTGTCTCTACCTTTGTGCTAATTCTCTTATTTAAAACAAATAGTAGAAAATGTTGACTTAAAAGATTTTTTAAAGCATTTACAGTGAAGCTGATTACTTTGGTTACTAGAACAAAGCTATCATATATATATTTCTAACAAATTTCAAATTCCATGCAGTCAAACTATTGAAGATTTGAAGATTATTTCTTCTATTTCATAGCTTTTTTTGAAGGTTTTGATAGACTTAAGCTTTTTTTTTTGTCATTACATTTTTCGTGGCTTAATTCAGGATATTGGCTTTAATTCATCTTTGTATATCACCTTTATTGCTTGTAAGATAGTGATTTCATACTTTTCCTTAGATGGAACAATATAATCCATCACAGCTACATCTATGGTTTTTAGACTTTCACCTAGAATAAAAAGGCTTCATTACTATTCTTGATCTATTTCCCTCTGCCATAAATTATGAATAGCAGTAACCTTTATATTTCTATATCAATACAGTTTCTATTAGAGGACACTGCATGAGTAGCTTTATTGCATTTCTTTTTACTAGTTGGTTATAATAATGCCTGGCATTTATGGAGAACCTTTCAAGGGACCATCTCAAAGGACTTTGTGAAATTTAAATTAATTCTCATACTATCCTTAAAAGGTAGGGATTATTCTTGTTATGTAAATAACTTGTCAATGGAGTTAGAGGAATACCTAAGGAAAATTCAAGGTAACTTTGGACACTTTGAACTTTACAACCCGCTCCCTCAGTCCAATACATTATTCCATTAATTATTTTACAAACATTAAAATGACTAATTTAGATTTGTTCTCACTCTTTTGATTAATGAGTACCATAAGAATCCTTAATGCCAAGTCAATTTTATTCCTGTCAATCCATAACATAATGTTAGGATGGAAAGTAAGGAGTTACAGATATACCTAAATTTGGATAACCTCAGCTGTATCCTTAAACTTAAGAGCATGTAACATATAATTATAACAAAATGTTTGGGGGGTTGACTAGCTAATTTGTAGGTTACAGGTAACTGTTGGTATTTATATTAAAAAACAACTCCACCCTGAAGAGCTGAGGTGACTTGTTATTTTATGGGAGTAAGAAATCTATGCAAGATCTAACCAATCATAGCCTACTATTTGCCAAAATGATAAAACTTGTAAAAACCTTCCAAATTCATCATTTTATATGGACATAAACTAGTCAGAAGTCACTTAAATAATGGGAAAGAAAGAGAGGGGATTATGAGGTTGAGAAATCCTTGTGATACATTTTTACATGCTCTGAAGAATTGAATGAATTTGGAAAAATATGTGATTACTTGGGATGGCGGAGGAGACAAAGTTCAGGGTAGGGGAGAGATTCGTGGGCAGAGGAGGAGAGATTAAATAACTTGCTCATAACCTCCTGGCTACTATGGCAGAGCCAATACCAGAACTGATGTTTTTTGAAAGCAGGTTTCAATCTTTTCAGTTTATCATGCAGAATAGCCAAATATTTTGATAAATAAATAAAGCCTGCAGCTTTGACCTAGGTGCTTTCTTTTTGAGTCATACAATGCACTTAATGCAAACCAGCAGAGGGAAAAAAGTATTTAGCTTTTCAGCACTGTGGCTATAGATGTAAGAACTGGCTATTCTTCGTACCTTTGGATAGTTCCAAGAAGCACAGGGATTTTTTATTTTTTAAATCAGCCACTAACAATCAGCCACTATACCCTAGTAATATACTTGAAACTACCCCAACCTCCTTCTATTATAACTAGGAAATGGGTTGAACATACTAGAATCTCACTCTTGCTGTAGGATACAAAACATACATCATATCTAATTTTTATTTTACAATTACTCCAGTTTATCACTTGACTAGGGAACTCAGACATTCAAACAGAAATGACTCATTCTACTTTCTACTACAACTTTACATGGGAGAAATTAAACTGAGTCAGGCAGGCATTAGATTTGTTTGTATGTTCCTCATCCCTCCAACATTAATTGGATAGCTATTGTGAGTCAGAAACAGCTAGATGCTGTTGTTAAAATGATAATGTGATCTAGTCCTTACCCTCAAGGGGATGAGGATGCAGTTGATAACAATATGAATTACAAGAATTTACTTTACTTCTCTGTGCATGCCACAGTTTCTTTGCCTGGAAAGTAAAGAGAATGGACTAAATGAGCTCTAATATCCTTAACTCCAAATTCTAATAACCAACAAATCAGGAGTAGCCTGAGGCAACAATTGGTCTTTTACTTAATTAATTATAGGTGAAATAGCTTATCAGTTACAGCAAAACTAAAGTAAGGCACTTAGTAGATTTTCTTCAAAATTAAGATGGCAAAAAAATGTAAGTTTCACTTACTTAAGAAATACAATTTGCCCCTAACTCAGTCTCATAAGCACTGAGTAACCTCAGATTGTTTACTATCCCACTGCTAACTTCTTGGCTTCTGACTTATCTATGAAGAAAGCCACTGGCTAACTGGCTAGTTTATTGGTTTTATTTGTGGTCTTAAAGGTTTAGAAAGCATTGACCTTCCTCTTATTTACATTCCACATGCATACTCAATATCCATTTCCCTTTTTCCTTCCTAAAAGAACCATGATTTTATTCAAAACAACAATGATATATAACAAAGATACTCGTATTTCTTAGCCTTTCTTGTGCTTAGAGATGGCCCTGTGACACGGCTGAAGCCGATGAGATTAAGGCACAGGAAGCATCATTCCTTCTCCATTAATTAGACAACGATATTCAGTAATAAGTCTTGAGGCTTCTACTTCAAGCCACTATAGGCAAACAGGAACTGGATTTACCTCCCACTTGAGCAACCAAATAAAGGACAAAATATATGAAATGGCAATTTTCAAAACACTAGTTGTCAGATGATGAAAGAAGAAATGGGAAAAATACTAGGTAAGCTCTATGACTGCTCACTTATATCTATGAGAGACTTTTCAAGCCATGACACAGGGTGAAGAAACTGAGGCAGAGCATGGAGGACAGACTCTCCTGAGTTGAGAAAACAGAACTGAGAGGGCAGGGAAACCAAGGCAGATAGAGTTGGCAGTAAAGAGTACTAGAAAGGGAAAAGGTGAAAATAGGATTTTGGAGCTCTGTGACAGGTCCCCCTTGAGTATTTAACTGAACACTGATCAGTGCCTGCAATGAGAAAATTACCGAAGGCCTAGCAAAGAATCATGCAAGGCAATTAGAGGTAATAGTGCTTGGCACATGCACAGATCTTGGAATAATGCCTGTTCCTACCGCCTAGACTGGAGAAACTCATGATTCATGGGACACTGCGTAGAGTGGCAGGGAACAATCAGCCCTAGATTGAGCATGGCTCTGGTCCCAACTAACGAATCTTAAAATCAAATCCTAAAAGGGACAAAAATTTTCCAAGTACCTGCACTGCATCCCCAAACAAAGATCAAGAATATCTCCAAGAACACAGAATTATCTCTTACCAAACAAGGCAAAATTCACAATGCCTTGCACCCAATAAAAAATCCATCAGGCACGTGAAAAAATTGGAAAATATGAGCCATGTTGAGGAAAAAGATCAACCAATTGAAACTGATCCAGAAATAAAACAGATGTTAGAATTAGCAGATGAGGAAATTAAAGACAGTGATAATAACAATATTCAAGTTTAAAAAGTGATAAAGAGATGTAGAAGATTTGGAATTGACTCAAATTAAACTTCTATAATATGTGAGATAAAAATTAACTGGATGGAATTGCTGGAAGATTAGACATTTGTAGAAGACAAGATTTGTGAACTTGAACACATAACAATAGAAACTATTCAAAATGAAACAGAAAAGAGACTAAAAATAAGCAAGTAGAGTACTTGTAAGCTATGAGACAATTTCAAGCAGACTAACGTATATCTCAGCAGAGTTCTGAAGGAGGTAGAGGTTGGGAAGGGAGGAAAAAAAATTTTTAAATAATGGTTGGCATTTTCTATAATTCCATGTATCCCACATCTATGAAGCTAAATGAAATCCAGGCACAAGGCAAATGAATAAAATCATACAGATACCCGTCATAATGAAATTCTCAAAACCAGTGAGAAAGAGAAAATCTTAAGAGCAGAAATAAAAAAAGACATTTGTGGGACATCTTTAAAACACTGAAACAAAATAAATTGCCTATATATAATTCTATACACAGTGCAAACAGCTTTCAAAAAAAAAAAAAAAGAAAAATAAAGGCATTTCCTGACATATAAAAGCTGAAAGAATTTATTGTCAACAGATCTAAAGTACAATGAATGTCAAAATCAGAAGGAAGACAATACTTGATGCGAACAGACATCTATACAAGTATGCCAGTTTGAAAGGATGTATGTAACCCTAGAAAAGCCATGTTGTAATCCTAATCCCATTTTGTAAAGGCAGCCGTTTCTTCTAATCCCTATTCAGTACTGTATGTTTCAAACTGTAATTAGATCATCTCCCTAGAGATGTGACTCAATCAAGAGTGGTTGTTAAACTGGATTAGGTGGAGATAGGTCTCCACACATTTGGGTGGGTCTTGATTAGTTTACTGGAATCCTATAAAAGAGGAAACATTTTAGAGAAAGAGAGATTCAGAGAGAGCAGGAAAGAACAACATAGCCACAAGAAGCAGAGAGTCCACCAGTCCCAACCTTTGGAGAGGAAGAAGGAAAATGCCTCCCAGGGAGCTTCATGAAACAGGAACCAGGAGAGAAAGCTAGCAAATGATGCTGTGTTTGCCATGTGCCCTTCCAGCCAAGAGAGAAACCTTGAATGTGATCGCCATGTGCTTCTCACTGGAGAGAGAAACCCTGAACTTCATCAGCCTTCTTGAACCAAGGTATCTTTCCCTGGATGCCTTAGATTGGACATTTCTATAGACTTGTTCAATTGGGATATTTTCTTGGCCTTTGAACTGTAAACTAGCAATTTATTAAATTACCCTTTTTAAAAGCCATTCTGTTTCTGGTATATTGCATTCCAGCAGCTAGCAAACTAGACCAATAAGGGAATGAAGAACAAAAGGTGTATTAACTTCATTATAAGATAGTTAAATCTTTTAAAAGAGAACCGACTACTTGAAAAAATATCAAACATTAGAATGTGGGATTTAAAAGTAAAAGTTTGATTACAATAACACAAATGTCACTAGGGAAGAAATGGAAGTATGAAAGATTAAGTTCTTTATACTTGAAGTATTATAATGTCACTTGAAGACAGACTGTGTTTAAAGCAACACATATAAGACAGTCAAGAATAAAACAACAAAGAATAAAAATAGATTCATAAAATCCACTCAATTAATTTAAAGGAAGGAAGAAGAAGAGGAAAAGGGGGAATAAAGAACTGCTGGGACAAAGAGAAAAGTAGTAAAATGACAAATTTAAACTTAATCATATCAATAACCATTTAAATATAAATAGTAAAAGTACCCCAATGAAAAGACAGAAATCACCTTATTGGATAAAAAAGACCCAAGTAAATTCTGCCTCAAGAAACACATTTTAAATTTTAAATATAAGGCGGCAGGCAGAGTTCTCACCTGCCATGCCTTGAGACCCGAGTTTGATTCCCACTGCCTGCCCATGCAAAAATAAATAAATAAATAAGTAAATATAAAGAAACAAATAGATTAAAGTAAAAGGATGGAAAAAAGATATAAAAACCTCATACTCTGGTGCCTGCCCACGTAAAAAAACAAAAAAAACAAACCTCATACTAATTGAAAGAAGGATAAAGCTACCGAGATGAAAGAGTTTTACAGCGAAGAATATTACCACTGATAAAACAGGTCATTCATAATGATAAAGTGGTCAATTCATGAAGAGGATACAGTGTTTGTAAATATTTATGTGCCTAATAAGAGAGCTTCAAAATACCTGAAGCAAACACAGATAGGACAGGAGAAAGTGCTGGGAAGATGGCAGAGCGGGGTCCTACTCTGGGACTCATTCCTCCTCCACAATAGCTAGTGGACAGATGGGAAGTATTGGAAACAACTGTGCAGGGGCTCCAGGGCCAGGGGAGCACTAAACAACATCGAGGGAAGAGCAGAAGAAAGAAGTAGAGAACGTGTAATAGAGAACTATGAGAAGCTTGCTCTGCACCGTGGCTGCTGGTGCCCATCCCCCACTCCCCAGGAAGGTCACCTTGGCATCCAGTCTCTGACTGGCTGTTGCAGAAGCAGAGGATGTGGAAGTCCTCTTCCCCAGGAACAGGATGGGGCACGGTTGAACACTGCTCATAGCCTCTAACTGTAAAGTTCAGACCACTGGGCCCGAGTTCTGAGCTTCTGTTGCAGGCCCCTCCGAGGACAAGAACAGGTGCAGTCACTGTTTCAATCATGTCCCCGACAGGGGTGGAGGGGGTGGAGGCTGGAGGATGCCTCTGCTAGGCAAGGCAGGAAAGCACAGCTTCAGGGAGTTGTCAAAAGGCTTCTTGTGTCCTGACCTCCTCCCCAGGAATTTTTGGAGCTTGTCTGTGGTTCCCTTGTGGGCCCCTAGCACTGTTTTGGCTGGGAAATAGGAACTTGGGAAAGTTCTCTCTGGGGTGACCTTCTTCCCAGAATTTATCTTCAAGGTAAAATCAGCTAGAGACAATGAAAAGAATATAAAAAAAATGCTATAGAGGAAAAACAAAAACAGAACAGATCAAGATTCCCAGAGAAAGAACAGAGGAAAGGAAGCTTTCTCCTGGGGTGGGGTGGGATGGGGGAGAAAATCACACAAACAGTGCAATCTTTAAAAATTATACTGCATATCCAGGGTAAAAATCAGATAAAGAAGAGCTGAAAAAATCTGATCAGCTAAACAGACAATTCTAAAGGTCTAGAATAAGTTGAACCAAGCGACAGAGAAGAAGCCTTAACACAAACCAATCAATGATAAAACCCTAGGCAAGAGAGAGAAACTGACCTTCAGAGTAAATTCACAAGATAATCAGATGATTAGACATCAACAAAAAATTACAAGGCATACTAAGAAATAGGAAGATATGGCCCAGTCAAAGGCAAAAAAATAACATTTTGAGGAGACAGAGAATTTGGAACAACTAATCAAAGATGTTCAAACAAATCTAAATCAATTCAAGAAGAGGAAGGAAAATATGGCTAAAGAGATAAAGAATATCAGAAGACAATGGGTTAGCATAAAATTGCATTTGAAAGTATAAAAAGAAACAAAACAGAAATTATGAGATAAAAGGCACAGTAGAAGAGATTAAAATACACTAGGGGCACACGATAGCAGATGTGAACAGGCAGAAGGAAAAATCAGTAAACTAGAAAGTAGGACAATCAAAATCTTATAGATAGAAGAATAGATACATTGGAAAAAAATGTGCAGAGACTCAGGAATTTGAATGACAGGATGAAGTGCAAAAACATATGCATCATAGGTGACCCAGAAGGAGAAGAGAAGGAAAAAGGGAGAGAAAGAATATGTGAAGAAATAACAGCTAAAAATGTCCCATATGAAATGAAAGACATATATATATATACACACATCAATCCAAGAAATGCATGTAATCCAAACAATAAATCTTAACAGATGTACTCCAAGAGACATACTAATTAGAATATCAAACGACAAAAACTAAAGACCCCTGACAGCAACAAGAGAAAAGACATTTTGCCATTTACAAGGAAACCACAATTAGATTAAGTTTGAATTTCTCATCAGAAACCATGGAGGCAAAAAGACAGTGGTGTGATATTCTGTACTGAATATAAGGTACTGAAAGAGAAAATCTACCAGCCCCAAATTCTTTATCCAGCAAAAATGTCCTTCATAAATGAGGGTGAGTTTAAAATATTCACAAATAAACAGCAACTGAGTTTATCAATAAGAGACCTGTCCTATAAGAAATACTAAAAGAAATTCTGCAGACTGAAAGGACAGGCCAGAGAAAGAGGCTTAGAGTAGAGTGCAGAAATGAAGATTATCAGTAAGGGTAACTAAAAGGCTAGAAAAAAAAAAAGACTTTAAATGCAAAACTGTTATAAGAGACAAAAAGAACACTATATTTTAATGAAAACGGCAATCCACAAAGAAGAAATAACAATCATAAATATTTTGCACCTATCAATGGTATACCAAATACACAAGGCAAACACCAGCAAAACTAAAGGGAAAAATAGATGTCTCTACAATAATAGTTGGAGACTTCAGTACACCACTATCAATCGAAAGAACATCTAGAAAAAGGATCAATAAAGAAACTGAGAACTTGAATAATATGATAAATGAACTAGACCTAATAAACATATACAGAACACTGCACCCCAAAACAACAGGAAATAAATTTTTCTCTAGTGCTCACAGATTGTTCTCCATGACAGAACATATGTTGGGTCACAAAATAAGGCTTAAGGGGCAGTGTGACAGTGGCACAGTGGCAGACTTTTCGCCTGCCATGCTGGAGATCCGGGTTTGAGTCCCGGTGCCTGCCCATGCCAAAAAAAAAAAAAAAAAAAAAAAAAAAAAAAAAAAAAAAAAAACACAAAAAACAAGGCTCAATACATTTTAAAAGACTGAAATTATATAAAGCACTTTTTCAGTCCATAATGGAATGAATTTGGAAATCAATAATAGATGGAGAACTGGAAACACACGACCAACCTACACTTCCTCTAAGAGAAACAGAAGACCTCAACAGACTAAATATGAGTAGACTGAATAAGTCATCAAAGAAGTCCTCAAAAAGAAAGGTCCAGGACCAGATGGTTTCACAGGTAAATTCTACAGATCATTCCAAGAAGAATTAATACCAATCCTGCTCAAACTCTTTCAGAAAACTGAAGAGAAGGAAATACTACCTAAATTGTTCTATGAAGCCAATATCACCGTAAAACAAAACTTGATATGATATTATAAGAAAATAAAATTGTAGGCTGTGCCAGTTTTAATATGTTGTGTACCCCCCAAGTCCTTTAATTTTCATTCAATATTGCCGGGTGGGAGGCTTTTTGATTGTTTCAGTGGAGATGTGACCCACCCATTCAAGTGGTTTCCATGATGATATTTCTCCACCCATTCCAGTGGCGTTGCTTACTGGAACCCTTTAAGAGGGAATCACTTTGGAAAAAAGCTTTAGAGCCACCAGAGCCGAAAAAGCCACCAGAACTGACAGACCCAACAGAACGGACAGAGCCCAGGAGAAGCTGTTGAAGAAGCCTTATGAAATCAGGAGAGAAAGCTAGCGGATGTTGCCATGTGCCTTTCCAGCTGAGAGAGAAACCCTGAATTTCATCAGTCTTCTGGAACCAAGGTGTCTTTCCCTGGATGCCTTGATTAGGACATTGTCATAGCCTTGCCTTAATTTGGACATTTTTATGACGTTAGAGCTGTAAATTCACAACTTAATACCCCTTTATAAAAGCTGTTCCAGTTCTGGTGTATCACATTCTGGCAGATTACTAACTAGAACAAGCACAGGTCAGTTTTTCTAATAAAAGTAGATCCAAAAATTCTCAACAATATACTTGCAAATCAAACGCACCAGTACATTAAAGGAATTGTACACTGTGATCAAGAGAGTTTATCCCAGGTATGCAAGAGTGGCTCAACACAAGAAAATCAATTAGTGTAGTACACCAACTTAACAAATTGAAGGGGAAAAAAACCACATGAACATTTCGATTGATGCAGAAAATGCATGTACCAAATCCAACATTCTTTCTTGATAAAAACACTTGGAAAGATAAGAATAGAAGGAAACGTCCACAACATGACAAAGTGCATGTTTTTAAAACCTTGCACGAACATTGTACTAAAAAAGACTGAAAGCTTTCCCTCTAAGATCTAGAACAAGACAAGGATGCCCACTGTCATCACTGCTATTCAACATTGTGCTAGAAGTTTTAGGTAGAGTAGTTAGGAAAGGAAATAAAGGCATTTAAATCAGAAAGGAAGAAGTAAAATATTCACTATTTGCAGATGACAAGATCCTATATAACGAAAGTCCTGAAAAATCTATAACAAAACTACTAGAGCTGATAAATGAGTTCATCAAAATGGCAGGATACAAGATCAACATGCAAAACTCAGTAGTGATTCTATACACTGGTAATGAGCAATCTGAGGAAGTAATCAAGAAAAAAAATCTATTTATAATAGAAACTTAAAAATAAAATGTCCAGGAATAATTTTAATCAAGGATGTAAAGGACTTGTGCACAGAAACCTACAAAACATTGCTCAAGGAAATAAAAGAAAACCTAAATAAGTGGAAGGATATTCTGTGTTCATGGATGGGAAGACAAAAATATCATTTAGATGTCAATTCTACCCAAATTTATTTACAGAATCAATGGACTCCCAATAAAAATTCCAACAGCCTACTTAGCAGAATTGGAAAAACCTATTACCAAATTTATTTGGAAGGGTAAGGGGCCCTGAATAGCTAAAAACATCTTGAAAAAGAAGAATGAAGCTGGAGTGAGTACTCACGCTTTCTGACTTTAAAGCATATCATCACTCACGTGGAAGCATCAGAGAGGATGCTAATTATAACTTGAACTCCCCCATCAGAGGTGAGAAAATAAAGTGTTTTCTTCTACTTCTACAGTAAGAATTCCAGCCAAGTCTCAGAGAAAGCCTGAGGGAGACTGCACAATAAGTGAGGCATGCCCTCGTCTCTTTTCCTTTCAAAGTCAGCATCAGAATAATAAATCCTCTCCTGCAACACTTCAGTGTGTGATTTATGAGTCAGTCATAATTAGTTTGGTGGAAAAAGAATTTGTAAATCATACATGAATTATTTCTGGCCCTTTACCTGTGTATGATCCTGCTTCTTGTCACTGGCATGGCTATAAAAATTTAACTACAGTCCTGTGAGAAAATTGCTAAATGAAAGGAATAAAGGAAGAAAGAGAACGTTTCTATGATTTTTAGTTTCAAAAGCTGTTGCTTTTGCTAAAACAACAAAAATAAAAGATTCTTATGCGTGGTGATTTGAATTAGACACTTATGAAATGCAGCTGAATTTCCTTCCTGCTTTTCATCAAGTGATATTAATTCTCTGGCTAAAGCAGAAGTCATCTAGTGCTAGCTATTTCAATGAAATTGGACATTAAATTTTGCTTTCAAATAGAAGAAAAAATCCCTATGATTATGATTTCACTAGAAGCTTCTCCAATTCCTTCTGGATTGATTTGTAGATATATAATGTGGGCAATTCTTTCAAATCCTAAAATATAAACTTTGTCTCCTTGTATGAAAAATGAACCCTGAAGAGATTTTTTTTAACTTTTTTATTGTATAGCATAACATACATACAAAGCAAAGAAATAAAAAAGCAATAGTTTTCAAAGCATTCTTCAACAAATAGTTATCGGACAGATCTGGAGTTTGTCATGGGCTACCATATGATCCTCTCAGAATTTTCCTTCTAGCTGCTCCAGAATTTAAGAGGCTAAGAGGCTTAAATATTTTTTTTTAATCACCACAATCAGCTTTTTTGTAAAAAATAACGTATATACAAAAAAGCAATAAATTCCAAAGCATAGCACCACAATTAGTTGCCGAACATATTTCAGAGTTTGACATGGGTTACAATCCTACAATTTTAGGTTTTTACTTCTAGCTGTTCTAAGATACTGGAGACTAAAAGAGATATCAACCTAACGATTCAGCAGTTATATTCGTTAAATACTATCTTCTCTGTATAACTTCACTATCACTTTTGATCTTTCCTTCCCTCTCTTTACAGGTGTTTGGGCTCTGGCCATTCTAAGTTTTTCATGTTGGAAGGGTCTGTCAGTAATATGGGGTAGGGAGATGGAACTATGTGATGTTCTGGAGAGGCTGAGCCCTCTAGGTTTCAGGACTTACTTGGTTCAGGGACCCAAATGTAGGTTATAGGTTTCCGGAAAGTTACACTAGTGCATGGAACCCTTGTGGAACCTCATATATTGCCCTAGCTGTTATTTAGGATTGGCTGGAATGGTCCTGGTTGGGGGTTGGCAGGAGGTAGCACTGTCTAACTGAAGCTTGCATAAGAGCGACATCCAGAGTAGCCTCTCAACTTTATCTGAATTCTCTCTGCCACTGACACTTTATTGGTTATGCTTCTTTTCCCCCTTTTGCTCAGGATGGAATTGTTGCTCCCACAGTGCCAGGGCTGGATTCATCCCTGGGAGTCATCTCCCACATTGCCAGGGAGACTTTTACTCCCAGATGTCATGCCCCACATAGGGGGAGGGCAATTATTTCACTTGCAGAGTTGGGCTTAGAGAGAGTGAGGCCATATCTGAGCAACAAAAGAGGTCCTCCAGAAGTAACTCTTAGGCATACCTATTGGTAGGCTAAGCTTCTCGGGTACCTACATAAGCTTCACAAGAGTAAGCCTCAAGATCAAGGGCTTGGTTTATTGATTTGGGTGTCCCTAAAGTTTGACACAGTATCAGGGGATTTCCTAATGGTAAAGTTTAATAGTTCCATGTTTTTCTCCCATCCCTCGAAGGTCTTTGACTATATATATATATATATATATATATATATATATATATATTTTTTTTTTTTTTTTCCTGGCAGGTACCAGGAATCAAACCTGGGTCTCTGGCATGGCAGGTGAGAATTCTGCCACCGAGCCACTGTCACTCCACTAGCCAATACTTTTTGATTATCTGCTCAATATACTCTGGGATGCATTCAGGCATTACATTAGGCTATATAGGATTAAAGGACCTCTTTCTTATTCTGGGCTCCCTGTCTTCCAATTGTTCAAATGAGCTATACATATGGGCTGAGATAGATTGTGTGCTACAGAAAATTTCAGTTCCAGACTACATAAATCTTTCTTCCTTTGGTCTCAGAGTATGTGTGGTTCTGAAATATAGACATCGTCGTCCTTACCCCTGTGTTCTGAATTACTTTAACCCCAACCTGATTGGTTTCATTCTTATCTCTAAATATCAGGTTTTATATGTATATATGAATCCGTAAATAATAATTACCACTCCAGACTAAATGTGTTTGCTATAAAAGCTTACAATCTGGGCCCTTTTTTTCTTGTATTTTCTAAAGGAGACCATATCATTGTTGTTCTTTTGTTTCTGACTTATTTTGCCTCACCAAATGTCCCATACATTCATTCACATTGTTGCTTGCCTCACGACTAAAACCTGAAGTGATTTGTATGAATTTCACTGGATAATTAGTTTTGAAAAATAAGGATAGTTAATTATTCAATAAAATATTTGTAGACCTGATCTGTTATTTTGTATGGTGAAATCAGGAGAAACTCTACGATAACTGCTTATAAACTAGACACTTAGGGATGTATTTTAAACTTTCAGGGTTTAACAAGTCAAAACCAGTCACATATAATGAGATAACCAGCTAAATATGCTATATTTAGATCAATGAATTAACATAGGTCAAAAAACTTTAACATAAATGAGGAACTTAGGATTCAACTTTAAAACTATATGTAAATGAGAAAACATAAAAAGGATATACTTTAGGCAAACCAGAGGGGAGGAAAAAAAAAGTTAGAATGAACAGTGAATTAATTCCTAAAGATGACAGTATTTCTCTCTCAAGATGATGATTGTTTGGATACACTATTATAGCTTCTCTCGTCAAGTTTCAGAAATTAATAAATATTATGCATGCTCTGGTTAACTCCTAAGACAGGTCTTTAACTTTGATGCTTAAAGAAGAAACTTCTCAGTGAAAATGACAACTGCACAGACTAATTGCTACTTCCTACATTCCAAGTAGCTTGAAAGATAAGTTTATTTTAATAGAACAAGTAGTTCAATGAAGCCAGTTTATCTTAATATTTAAAATGTATCTGAAATTAACCACTACCAGCTGTTTCCATATAGTATTTACATATGTAAAACAAGCATGGTCACTTTGACTTAGTAGGTAGGAACCTCTCCATATCAAGAAATATAGAAGAGACGTACAAACATTAAAAAGAAAAAAAAGAGAAATATGTAAGATGAGAACCTTAAATTCAAGAATAGTACTAATTCTCAAAATCTATCTCCTAAAGGTAAGCTAAGTTTTAGCCTTTTTGAAATCTTGAAATATTCGTAAATCAAATTAGAAAAAAAGGTGTCCAAGCCCTACTGCATGGTAAAGGAAAATAGATTCTCTGATTTGTATGCTTCTGCCATCCACAAAGAAGCAAAAGAATCAACATCTTACTTATGTTGGCGATTTGCTGCCAAGGCCATGAACTCAGTGTATGAACAGATAATAAGTTCTAATAACTCTAAGAAAGAATCGTTTCACCTTTAAAACCTATATATTCATTCCTGTAGATAGCCTCCAAAATTTACTCTATATCCAGGAACTCTATATCCATTCAGCAAGTTAATTAGTTAGGCAGGAGTATTATATTGTAATGATTTATTCTGAAAGACTTAATGGAAAGCTCACTGCCCACAAATATATGATCCATGGGACCATTAATAGATTCTCATATGGTCATGTTAGGTAAGCATTGCTTTTAAAGTTTTTCAGGCCAAAATCATCTTGCCTGTGATGAACTTTATGATTTTGGGTGCTTGACTGGTCAGCTTCTTACCTATTAGAATAGCTCCATAACTGTTTCCTGAGAAAAATCCCAGATTTTACCTCCAGGTATTCCCTTAGCACCTGGTGGAAGGCTGGCCACCAATTCAGACGAAAAATCTCCATATGCTACTTCCATTTCCATAAATAGGCATTTGCACCTGCCACCCACAAACAAAAAACTACATGCCAAGGACTTGTCAAAGAACATAACTTTCAACTGCCCAAAGCCTATTTAACTTCGAAAATTTCACAAGTCTATATACTATGACATATATTTTTATCTATTAAGTAATTCTTAACTGTATATACACATTAGGCTCCACATTAGTATCAGTAATACTATTTGTATCAGTGCTTCTTAACCCAATATGGACATTAGTATGATAATATGGGACATGCTTAAAAAAATACCCTTTCTGGAACCACTCCAGACTAACTAAAAAATATGTGTGGGACCAGAACATGAGATTTTAAAAAATCTCTCCTAGGCAGGTCATATGTGCATGCAGGCTTGAGAAGCATTGACACAAAAGTAAACTGGCAGCCAGAGGGAACATTAAATTTATCGTAATAAGATTCAAATTATTGCATAAAATTATAAAATTTTTAGAATAAGTATATAAAATGCTTTTAGCTTAAATGATATTAGGTTCACATTTTAAGTCATAAAATTTAATTGTCCAACACCATGATCTTAAAACACTTTCAAATTTCCTCATCTTACTAGTGTAGTCATTTAATGTTTGGTTTAGAGAATGAACTTTGGGGCTAGAAAGCTGAAGCTCAAATTTTGAATTGGCCACCTGCTGAGCAGTCTTAGCCTCGCTGACTCTGTTTCCTTATTAAAATGGAGCGTTACTACTATCTTCATAGAAGATTTAAGGATTAAATGGGATTATGTTTGAGAAGTAACCAGTAGCACTAACTAGTAAATCAAAAAAATAATGGAACTAGAAAAGTTAAGAGAAAGAAAACTTTTATTTTATCATGTTCGATTTATAGTCAAGAGTTTTGAGATTCAGGGAGTAAATGCCTCCAGATCACCCAGTTACCTAACAAAAAGTAAAAGGAGTCAACCTTATTCAGTTGGCAAAACTGGACTCAAATAAGCCCTTTGGTTAGTTTCTTAGGTGAGAGCTATTATCTGATGGAGTAGTTGACAAAAATCTCTGTAATGATTGAACTTGTTTCTTCAGTGATTTGACCTGTGAGAATATAAAAGGTGCTTTTATCTTCTATTGAACGGAGTTACTTTTGGATGCAGTAATCAGACATATACCCTTACTGGGATATATTCTAGTCACAAAAAGAGCTGCAAAGAAATACTTTTTAAGTTTTTTTTTTTTTTTTTTTTTTTTTACATGGGCAGGCACCAGGAATCGAACCCAGGTCCTCGGGCATGGCAGGCAAGCATTCTTGCCTGCTGAGCCACCGTGGCCTGCCCCTTTTTAAGTTTTTTTGAGGGTACTAGCACTGGTACAGTATTTCTGAGATGATTTTGTGCAAATTATAAGACAGAAATGAGTAAATATATTGTTGCTGTAAGGGAGCCAGCAATGTAGTCAGATATGTAGGTAAGGATACATATCCTTTTGAAAATGATGATTCCTAGGGTCTTGGCTTCGAAATTCCATTAACACTAAAAGGAGCCTTAACTGACTACAGGTCAGGGGTAGGGAGAGAACAAGGTGCTAGAAAATAAAGTGTGATGGGTTCATGTTGGAAAAAGAAAGGGAAAAAGAAAAGGAAAAAGGAAAGGAAAGGAAGGGAAAGGAGACACATATATATATACATACATGTACATGAGCATTTGGGACAACCTGGTCATTAGTAAAAATTAATGAAAGAAATTGATTATAATGAAGGGAATTTAAAAATCTGAGTCTACAGAAAAAAAAACACTCATCAAGAGATGAGAGAACCTTTCCAAACTACCACTCCATGGTTTTCTTATTAAATTCAAAAGGAAAACAGTATCTTTAAATATGGAGAGAATTGGTAGATGCCATCTTAACCAAAAAATCATATTAACAGCACCAATATTGGGAAAACTATCATATAGTTTTGTTATAATGTCATTGTAGTTTGCTATAATAGTCATTATAGTCTATATGACTCCTGATAAAACATCACTAGGTGGTATTCTTGTTGAAAACATTTTTCTGAATCCTATCATGAGGTAATAAGAAAAATCTAGAATGAGAAACTTTCTAATAGTCTATGAACCAATTCATCTGGATTCTTCAAAAATGCCAATATCATTAAAGTAAAAAAAAAAAATCATCAAAGTGAAAAAAAAAACCGTGGAGGGAGGCAATCAATGCACGGCCCTTGATTGGACAATGGGTTGGAAAAAAAACTCAGCCTTTATGGACTTTTTTGGGTAAATAGGGAACGCTGACTATTAATTATATATCAGATATCACTGAATCAATATTAAATTTCTAAATAAGATAACAAAATTGAAATGATATAATAAAATGTTCTTTTCTTAGAAAGAACATACACTAAAGCCAAAAGTTATTTAAATGGCTTCTTTATTATAAGCCTTTAAAAAATAAGCCTTAGTTTTGGATTAATTTAAGATTTACAGAAAAGTTGCAGAAACCATATAGAGTTCTTGTACACCTCTAACTCATTTCCCACCATAAAAATTAACACCATAAATTACCATGGTACATTTAGCACATTTACTATTAACTGAACTTCAGATTTTATTTGGATTTCACTACTTTTTCCCTTATTGTCCTCTTTCTGCCTGAGTACCCAATCTAGGTTACCATTTCGCATTTAGTTGTAATGTCTCTCCAGTCTCTTCTGGTCTGTGACTATTTCCCAGTCTTGTTTTTCAGGACCTTAACAGTCTGAAGAGTACTGGCCCAGTATCCTATAGAAGGTCCCCCAATCTTGGTTTGCCTGATGTTTTTCTCATGATTAGACTGGGGCTATATTATGGTTTTGGTAAAGACTACAATAGAGGATGTTTCAGTTTGAACATTGCTGGAATGTGATATACCAGAAATGGAATGGCTTTTAAAGGGAATTTATTAGGTTGTAAGTTTACAGTTTAAGGGTGTGAAAATGTCCAAACTAAGGCATCCAGGTAAAGATACCTTGGTTCAAGAAGGCCAATGATGTTCGAGGTTTCTCTCTTAGCTGGGAAGGCACATGGTGACATCTGCTAGCTTTCTCTCCTCAATTCACAAGGCTTCCCTGGGGGCGCCTTCCTTCCACATCTCCAAAGATCTCTAGCTGTGTGAGCCCTGTTGGCTCTAAAGCTTTTTCTGAAATGGTTCCTTCTTAAAGGGCTCCAGTAAGCAACCCACCTTGAATGGGAAGAGACACATCTCCATGGAAACCACCTAATCAAAAGTTACCACTCACAATTGGGTGGGTCACATCTCCATGGAAACAATAATAAAGATCCCACCCAGCAATACTGCATGAGGATTAAAGAATTTGGCTTTTCTGGGGTTCAGAACAGATTCACACAGAGGGAAAATGTGACCTTTTCCTCACATTGTATTAAGGGGAACATGATATCCACATGACAACACTGATGATATGAACCTTTATTAAGGGTTAAACTGTATCCCCCAAAAAGCCATGTTCAGGGGTGTGAGGGTAGTTCAGTGGTAGAATTCTTGCCTTCCATGTGGGAGACCTGGGTTTAATTCCCAGCCCATGTACTTCCCAAAACACAATCAAAAGAAGCCAGCAAAAACAAATAAACAAACAAAAAATTCAACAAATGGTACTGCAATAATGGGATACTCACATGGAAAAAGAATGAAATGTGACCCCACCATACAGCATACAAAAAAAAAGCCATGTTCAAGTCCTAATCTCAGGGTCACATGAATGTGACCTTATTTGGAGATTGAGTTTTTGAAGATGCGATTAGTTAAAATGAGTCAAACCGGATTAAGATGGGCCCTAATCCAATATGACTGGTGTCCTTATAAGAAGTGAGAAATTTAGACACAGCATAAGACACTGGAGAGAAGGTTATATGAAGACAAAGAGGGCAGATATTAAAGTGATGTATCTACAAGCCATAGAATGTCAAGGATTTCCAGCAAACACCAGAAGCTAGAAAAGGCAAAGGAAATTCTCCACTACAGGTTTTAGAGAGAGCTAGCACTGGGCCTGCTGACTACGTGGATTTCAGACTTTTAGCCTCCCAGAGGTGTTTAAGCCACCCAGTTTGAAGTACTTGGTAATGGAAGTCCTAGGAAACAAATGCAACCTTCATGAAAATACAGTGTTTTCCAGGTTACCATTTTTCCTTAAGTTATATAGGTCTGTTCATTTTCCTACCAACCCCTTCAATGCAGTTATGTCATACTTTTGTAGTAGTTAGATTCAATTAAATCTAACAGACCACATGCCATGCTGGGATTCCTTGACCCTCTGCTTGATATAGGTTGTGTGTGTGTGTGTTTGTCTTAGTTTCCATACATTAACGTTCACTCTCTGTGAGGTACAGTTCTAAGGGTTTTGGCAAACGTACCCACGACCCCAGTATCATACAGAACAGTTCCCTCACTTAAAAGTTTCCTTTGCACACATTTGCAGTCAATAACACCCCTTCTCACTTCATCTTTGGAAAAATACTCATTTGTTTTCTTTCCCTAGAGCTTGGCTTTTTCTAGTTTTTCTAGAATGAATGGAATCATACAAAATGCAGTTTTGGTTCTGACTTCTTTCATTTGCATTTAAGTTTCATCAGGTTCTTGCATGAATCAAGAGCATGTTTTTATCATTGAAAAGTATTCCGCTGTTTGGACGTATCAGTTTGTTTATCCATTCCCTTATGGAAGGGCATCCTTGTTGTTTCAAGTTTCTAGTGATTATGAATAAAGCTATCAAAAACATACTGGTTTTAGTGTGGACATAAGCTTTAAAAACACTTGGGTAAATACCTCATAAAGCAATTGCTGGGTCTTACAGTAAGTCTATGTTCAGCTTTATAGGAAACTGGCACGGTGTCTTCCAAAGCAGCTGTACAAGTTTGCATTCCCACAAGCAAGGAAGGAGAGGTCCTGTTGTTCTGTAAACTTGTCAGCCTTCGCTATGTCAGGTTTTTGTTTCTAATACACGGGTAGTAGTATCTCATTGTGGGACAAACCTGGTTTTAAATGTTGTGATGCTCTTCTTTCAAATTCAAATGCTATATTTTGGCCAAAATACAAATTTTTAATTAAAAAAAAAACTTTAGAAACCAAGCTCTCCAGTCATATATTCGTAAAATTTTAGACTGCAGATTTCAGATCATATGTGGTTGTTTCCCCCAAATTAAAAAAGAGTTGCTATTGATTCTAATTATGAAAGTAGATAAACATATAAAGGAGACATTACCAAAAGATAAGTATATAACGGAGACATCATTCAGACATGATCACCAGCTTCTTCTAATAGTGTGTGCATACACATGTGCCAGGCTAGAACATGTCAAGCCTTAGAGTCTAAAGCAGGAATAAGCTTGATACGTTTGGCCAACTGGAAGGAGAGTTGTGAAGGAAGGGATAGTAAGAAGGAGTTCTTAACCACAGCCAGATTTGGAAAGCAAAGGGCCAGTTCATGAACATCAAATGGTTATTCCACTTTGACATGGGTCAGAACCCCCAGGAGGGCTTGTTAAAACAGACTGAAGCGCTCTACCCTCAGAGTTTCTGATTCTGGACATCTAGAGCAGGACCTGAGTGTTTCATTTCTAACTAGTTTTCAGGTGCTGCTGCTGCTGCTTCTGGCCAGGAACCACATTTTGAGACTCACTACTGGGCATTTCAAACCATGATGAGGGGTCTGATTTTTATTCCAAATAAATGGGGAAGCTTTGGAGAATTTTAAGTACAGAACGATACGATTGAATTTGAATTCTAAGTAGATACTTTTGGGTGAGGTGTGAAAGAGTATCAGAGGGGGACACGATGATTAATGGGGAATGAAATAATAGTATATGTGAGAAATGATGGTGCCCTGAATTAGGGTACTAACTCTGGAGATGTTATAATGTGTAGCAATTCGGATAAATTCAGGGAAAAGCTCACAAAATCTGCACATGGACTGGGTGTAAGGGAAATGAAGGGAGAAACTAGGAAGATGTCTAGGTCACCGGTTTAACAGCTGGCTTATGGAAGACTCTCTCTGAGGGTGGGAAAAAATTTCCATTTCAGAAATACTCAGTTTGAGATGTTTATTAATTTACAGTTGGAACTATCAAGTGTGCAGTTGAATTTCCAAATTTGAAGCTCCAAGGAAAAATAATATGTGGAAGTCATTAGCATATAAATGATATTTATAACCAAAGATCCTAATGAGGTCTTTAGTGTAGATGAGTGGTTCCCTACCAGGGGCGATTTGACAATGGAGGTAGTTTTGATTGTCTTGTCTGCAGTGGAGGGGGGAGTGGGGCATGTTCCCCTGGGGAGCCGACTGCTCAAATGAATGTCAGTGGACGGCGGCTGACTGCAGCTCTGTGGGAAATGAAGGGCATCTGCACTGACTGAGCGCTGAGCTTTTACACGTTCCAAGGGACCTGGCCACTGAGCAGCCTTTATGCCCTAGCAGGCAGCTGGAATTGGTTAAGATTCAACTTCTCCCCTCGCTGCCTGTGGTCCCTTGCCAAATAGAAACATAACAAATACCTGGACACAAACAAGCAAGGCGAGGGAAAGGAGGGAGATAGGCGAGGATTAGGAGATGGCCACTGAGTATGTCCCTGACTTCCCCACCAGTGAGTGTAGGTGTGGCCTCACAAAATCCCTAGAAATGGAAAAATTCCAAAAAAATGTAAAAGAAGCAGAAGAAAAGGATAATTTAAAGTGAACAGAAATCCCGACTTCAAGCGAAAAATTCAACATAGACTCATGCTAGTATCCTTCAGTATCTAGCGCAGTCCAAGTCCATCACTGTAAATCTGGCTCACCATAAAATTTCAAGTAATATTTTTGAAGAGTCTATTCTCTGAAAAATATCTATAAATGCAGTCTGAAGGTCTGGGTAATACAGATTCACATTATAGATGACGCGACAGTCTACTCTTTGGATGACACCCACTTTATAAAAAGGCTGCTAATAACCGTTCACACAGAGAGATGTAAAGATCACAAATCTATGCTAATGTTAACACTTTCACTGCTAGCAGAGGCTGAGTTTAATGGGGGTATGCTGGGAATAGAGAAATATATACTAGGTATGATGAAGTGAATATGGAAAAACATTTCAAAGTTAAAAGGCATGTGAGGCAGAACCTCTCATAGGGAAATGGGAAGAGGTTAAGAGACAAATGTACTTGAGGGGTATTCTATAATTAACCTAATCACAAAGAACATAAAGAGAAGAATGACTTGAAATATGAAGATGATGCTTTTAACCCATGGGTAGAAATGAACTGAAGGAGAATTACCTTGCGCCAGTGAGGACCAGCTGGCCAGTGTCATTCCACACTCACTGACCAGTGGAGCACATGAGAAAAGTGATTGAGCCAGTGACTATGATCTCACTAGTACCACCCCTAACCTGGCCTAGCACAGTGATTTCTATATTATGGGTAACTGCATTTATTAAAAGTAAGCTGTAAGCTGGGTTCATGGGAATGAACGATTCATTATACAAATGATTTTATATAAATAGGAACAGAAAGTTCACATGCTGCATATTGGATCCAGAGAAGATCTTCTGAGTCCAAAGATGTAAAAATTGTGCTTCCTCATTCACACAAAGCTGAGCACAACTCACCCTTCCCAGTTCTTTATCTTCAAGGGCCAGGACCCCAGTGCTTTCCGTGAAGAGTTTGACTTTGACCACAGGCCGGGGATGAGTTGTGGTGAAATCTCCTTGGGTTCCCCATCTGCAATAAAGTAGGAAAGATTTCCTTTAAAACACATGTTTTTCCTGATAGATGTGTCTCCACCAGAGGTACATTAAACAATACGAAATCTTTTGTGGCTCAATGAGATTGTTGTCGTTGCTTTTGTTTGTGACAGATACACAGCCAAGGAGGAAAATAATAAGCAATACCTATTATCGCCTGTAATAGTCATCTGTTCAAAAAGTACGTTGGAATACAAAATATAGGTTGCTGTAAGAATTTAGGTAAATTGCAACATTTTTTCAAACAGCAGGAGAAAATTGTTGAAGGGTACATTTATGTAAGGGCTGGTTTCGCAAAACTGTTTTTGCACGCTGTACACTTTATCCTATCTCTTAGGAAGTCTTGAGCAGATATTTTATTTTTTTTTAAATGGGGGCAATTATTTCGGGTCTATTAGTTAAATGATTTTTTTACAACTCCTTTCAAGAAAAGAAATGTGTGTCATTAAAACAAGAATGTTTTGCAGTTAATTTCCCAATATACTCTCTTAGGAACAGACTAAATCTGTTGACATCTGGCTTTTTAAATCATCGTAACAAAATAACATGTTTTCCTGGCTTATTCTTTTAATTAATAGCATCTCATCTTTACTACACATCAATTCATTGTAGCTTATTTACAAACTTAACAGACACACACCTGATATTGAAAAATCTTATCAATATTTCTATGAGAAATCGCAGGCAAGGAGTCTCAGCACAGCATGAAGAAAACGCTATTGCACAAAATACCACAAGAGTAAGAAAATGAGACATTTGACAAAATTAAGGATCATGTTAAAAATAAATACCCAAGTAGAAAATAGTAATTTTCTTATGTTGTTATTTAAAAAAATAATTTATCATTGTCACGTGGCTGTCCAACCTTGATTTTATTTTGTAAACTTTATTCAGAAAGCTTGGAAAATGTAGAAAGCTGGAATTTAAGTATAATAAAAATTGAACATATAACTGTGATTATACCTTCCTCCCCTGTCCCAGCAGTTATAATATCATACCATATGTACAGTAAAGCAAAGAGGCTGTTTCAACGATGGAAGAAACTAGGATCTAGATACAGTCTGCTGTTTGGAAACTAAAGTCATATGCCAGAGGGAAAAGAGAGATTCAATCAGAATGGAAAAGCAGCTTAGTTTCTATTTTATATTTCTATGAAGGGGTTAACAAAGAATCTTTTGCCATTTCATAAAATTAAGATGCTCTGAGATAAAGCAAAGCTAAGATAGGAATAAAAATAGACTCAGAATCCAAAATAAGGGAGTTGTGAAAAATTCTCAAATTAGAGTGTGGAATCTTAAGCCTTGAACAATCAGGCAATCTGGTTGAAAATTCTGGAGTAGATTCAAATGAGGTACCCTTCTTTATCTGGTATCATGGTAAAATTTGGAGACATATTTTCATAATTGAAATCAAAGGTTTCTGGTAGTCATGTGGGCATAGCCTAAGTTTCCACAGAATTTCTTGGTTAAACTAAATTCTCTTTATAAAAATTATTTTATATATTAAAGTGATGACATTTTTCTTTTCTAATTTAGTAATTCCTTGGAAGCATCTTTTATACTGCTTCCTAAGTTTGTTTAACATTTCCAATTTATTTCAACCTATCACTCGGGGAGCTGGTGGGTCTTGCCTTTTAACCGTGCCTTCCTACCATCTTATGTGAAGGGAAATGTGTTGCCAATTTCCCTTTGTTGATAGAATAAGACAAATAAAGATCAGTTCATATGTAAAGGGCTGTACTTACTCACAATCCCTGACCCTTGCACTTCTAGAAAACTGCTTTTTACCTTTCATTCTTCACAGACCAGCATCTTTAAAGACTATTCTGCAATCTTTATCACTATAGCAATCTCATATCTATTCATTTTTATTGTGAATGATATAATAAATACAAAAAAGTGTCTGTGCTGGTTTGAAGCTATTATGTACCCCAGAATAGTCATGTCTTTTAATCCTCATTCAATATTGGTGGGTGGGAGCTTTTTGATTGTTTCCATGGAGATATGAACCACCCAATTGTGGTGGTAACTTTAGACTATATGGTTTCCATGGGGTTGTGTCTCCACCCATTCAAGGCAGGGTCGCTTACTGGAGCCCTTAAAGAGGAAACATTTTGGAAAAAGCTTTAGACCCAACAGAATTAACAGAGTCCACACAACCAGAGACCTTTGGCGCAGAAGGAAAATGCCCCCAGGGAAGCCTTATAAAATGAGGAGAGAAAGCTAACAGACGTCACTATGTGCCTTTCCAGCTAAGAGAGAAATCCTGAACATCACTGGCCTTCTTGAACTAAGGTATCTTTCTCTGTATGCCTTAATTTAGAAATCTTTATAGCTTTGCCTTAATTTGGACATTTTCATGGCCTTAGACTTGTAAACGTGAAACTTAATGAAGTCCCTTTTTTAAAAGCAGTTCAGTTTCTAGTATACTGCATCCCAGCCGCTAGCAAACTAAAACAGTGTCTAAAAAATAAGACACATTTAAGAAAATTAATAACAAAATGAAATCCATATTCATGACACTCAGGTTAAGAGGGAGAATGTCACCAGTACATTAGAAGAGGCTCTTTACACCCTGGTCACATTGTATGGCCCCTCTGCGCACTGCCCTCCCACCCCCCACCCCCACTGGCCCCAAGGTAGCTAGGATCCTGAATTTCATATGAATTATTTCCTTGAATTTCTTCTTAAAGTAAATATATTCCTTAAGTGTAGATGGTTTTAACAGGTAAAGGAAATGCCCTTCTTTTCCTAGTTATTATATGCACATAAATATATATAAATAAGTAAGTACATAAATAAATCAGATACATATAATCAGAAATGGATGTTTTATTTTAAAGAATTTTCTCCTGTTCTTTCTCACTCACAATCCCTGATCCTTGAACTTCTAGAAAACTGCCTTTTACTTTTCATTCTTCACAGACCAGCATCTTCAAAGACTATTCTGCAATCTTATCACTATAACAATCTCTTCAGATGATCAGTTATCATACATTACATTATTTTCTTTCTTCCAAAGTAAAACCTAATTTTTCCCTTTGTTTTTTAAACACGTAATACTAGATTTAGTAAGCTACTTATTATGTTTAACATTTTGCATCAAAGTTCATGATTTGAGACTGGCCTATAATTTTATTTTCTTACACATTTTTTGCCTGGTTTTGGTTATGCTTATCTTATTGAACGAGCTGGGAGTGCTATATTCTTATCTCAGGAGAAATTTGTTAAAATAAAAAAAGGAATTATCTATTCTTGGAACTTATCTATTAAGCTATTTGGGCCCAGTGTTTCTTTGCAAAGATATGTGCTACTGCTTCTATTTCTTTGATAGTCATAGGACTATTTAAATTTTCTCTTTCTCCTAGAGCCAATTTTTATAAGTATTGGTTTTCTAGAAATACACTTACCTCGTCTAAATTTTTCAACATTTGCACAAAGTTCTTAACATTCCCTTTCATCTGCTGAATCACTACAGCATCTGTAATCTCTCTTTTTTCACTCCAAATATTTTTGTGTGTGTATATTTAATCTTGACAGCAGTCTCTTTTATTATTCTTTTCAAACTACCATCTTCTGACTTCAATGATCCTCTCCATTGCATGTTTGTTTTCTATGTCATTAAATTCTCTTTATTTCATTCTAATTTATCTGTGTTAATTCTGCTTTTCTTCCAAAATTTTAAGTTGAATGCATAGCTGATTAATTTTCAGTCTTGCTTGCTTCTGTTGTAAGCTTGTTTAAAGCTATACCATTTCCATTACGTACCACTGAATGCATCCTATAAACTTACTATGTTGTATTTTTATTTTTATTTATTTATTTTTTTATTATTTATTTTTTTTAAATTTGCATATGGGCAGGAGGCACCAGGGATCGAACTCCAGACCTCCAGCACGGCAGGTCGGAGCTCTGCCTGCTGAGCCACGGCATCCACCCTGTATTTTTACTTTTATTCAGTTCTTTACCAATGTGTTTTCAGAATTACTCAAATTATGATTTTTTCTCCTTTTTATTAATGCCTATTTTTATTGCACTGGATTAGATAACATAACTTGTATGATACCAATCCTTTGGTATTAACTAGCTTTATATTCTATAATACATACAAATGTGTGTCTAACTTTTCCATGACTATTTGAATAGAAAAAGTATTCTCCACTATATAATGTTCTAAATATTATCATGCTGTTTTATTCTTACTGATTTTTAGAAGTATTACTTCTACCATGATTAAGATTTCATCAGTTTCTCCTTATATTTTGACAAGTTTTTGCTTAATATATTTTGAGGTCATACTATTTGGTTTAAATGAGTTCAGGATTGATATATCTTATTGAGGAATAAATATACATTTCTTTACCTTTTACCTTAAAGTCGATATTGTCTGATATTAATAATTTCTGAGTTAGAATATGCTAATAATTTTCCCCATCATTTGTGTGCTTGCATGAGACCCTTGTAAACAGTACATAATAGGAATTTAAAATCTAGTTGAAAATCTTTGTCTTCTTACTGGGGTTTAGTGTATTAACATATATTTTGATTATCAATAAATTTTTTATTTCTAACTTTCATTATATGCTTGCTATTTTTTGATCCATTTATATGCCTATTTTGTTGTTCCATTTTTCCATCTTTTTTTCCCTTTTCTATTCAATTTTTCTCATGAAAAAGTATTCCTATTTCTCTGTATCCTCTCCAACACTTGTAATTTTCTTTTAATAGTAACCTATTCTAATGGGTGTGAAACAGTATCTCATTGTGGTTTTGATTTGCATTTCCCTAATGGCCAGTGTGCTTCAAGTGTTTATTTGTAACTTTTTTTGTAATATTTGTATAGCTTCTTTGGAAAAATGTGTAAAGTCTTTTGCCCATTTTTTAATTGTGTTGTTTTTCTTTATGTTTTTGAGTTGTAGGATTCTTCATAGATTCTGGTTATTAAACTCTTATTTCCAAATATTTTCTCCCATTCTATAGACTGCCATTTTTACTTTCATGATAAAGTCCTTTGGTGCACAAAAGTTTTTAATTTTGATGAAGTTCATTCATCTATTTTTTTCCTTCTGCTGCTCATGCTTTGGTGTAAAGTACAAGAAACCACTGACTAACACAGGTTCTGAAGTAGCTTCCCTTATATTTTCTTCTAGGATTTTCATAGTTTTGGTTCTTATATTTAGGTTTTTGATCCATTTTAAGTTAATTTTTACATATGGTGTGAGACAAGGTCAGTTTGCTTTTTTTGTATTATTAACTATAAGGCCTTTATGTTAGAATGTATTTTCCCCTATATACTACCCTATTATTAAACTCTTGCATTTGTATAAAAAGAATATTTCTATAATTGTACTATTAAGTATAGTCCATTGTTTATAATAGGGTTCACTGTATTGTACAGTCCTACGTTTCATCTTTCGTTTTTTATTCTAATAACATATACATCATGTGAAATATCCCCTTTTAACCATCTTCACATATATAACTCAGTGCTGTTAATTGCACTCACAATGTTGTGGTACCATCACCTTCATCACCATCATCCATTTCCCAAACTTTACAATTAACCCAAATAGAAATTTTGTACAAATTAACCATTAACTTCTCATTACTACTCCCAACTCAGCCCCTGGTAACCTATATTCTGACTTCTAACTCTATGAGATTGCTTGTTCTAATTATTTCATATCAGAGAGACCGTATAATATTTGTCCATTTGCATCTGGCTTATTTCACTCAACATAATGTCTTCAAGGCTCATGTGGGAACATGGATGAACCCTTGAATGTCATCTGCTTTTCAGAGGTTCCTTTTTTTCCTCTTATTATACAAATGTTGGTATTCCCTCCTTGGGTCTTTCATCCCCCTACTATATTTTGTTGTTGATGTTATTTTAACTATGCATTTTCTCTGACAAAAACATTCTCTCTATGACTGTATCATATGACTCAGATCTCTTTAGTCCCTAACTCTCTGATTGGATTAAAGTATTTAGCATATTGTCTACTGGTTGGAAGTGAACCCAAACATTTCACATATCCATGAACTCCACATGTCCAGAATTAAAATGATCACTCACCACCAACGGTTCTATTTTCAACATTCCCTATTTCACCAGATGATGTCATCATATATAAATCATCAAAGCTGGGAATATGGAAATTAACCTAAATTCTTCTCTTATTACCTGGTAACATACATGAGACAGAGATTAGAGCAAAAGAGAATTTAAATTTGTGGAGCTGGAAGTAAAATAAACTACTATTTCTTACAATATAAAATATTTTTATCTCCAAATGTTTTAAAATGTCCCATTTAGTGATATGAAAATATTTGGGCGGCTGCCATGGCTCAGCAGGCAGAGCTCCGACCTGCCGTGCTGGAGGTCTGGAGTTCGATCCCTGGTGCCTCCTGCCCATATGCAAATTAAAAAAAAAAAATTAAAAAAAAAAAGAAAATATTCAATACTCATCATATTCCCTGAGTGTGCACTGTTCATTACCTCTTTAAAATCCCAAAACCATGATTACTTTTCAATGATCAGCCTTAGACAAACTTAGAGAACAAACACTTGGCTAGGAATGGTGATAATGAGACAGACAAGCTTAGAGCAGTCAGAGTATCTAATCATTATATTACAAACATAGAACATCCTTTGTTACAATGAAAAGAGGTAGTTAAAATATGTTAGAGTGTGACAGTAATCTAGTTCTTGACATAGGGTGGAATGCTTCTGGTCCCAGGAGGCAATCCACAAGAATGTATCTACATAGAATTTCTGGGACTTCAGAGCCAAGAGCAGAGAATGCCAATGGCCAATTCCTATGAAATGAGGAAGGCTTAAATAATGTATTTTCAGGTAGGGAAAGGCTGAGGTCTAAGATGTTCACAGATCTTGACTGTATGCCAGAGAAATAAGATTTTACTAATATTCTGGCAAAAAATGTACAATTTTAAAGATGTGCATACATATAAATATGGTGGCATTTAATGATCTTATAAATCGCAATATTCTAGGATGCGAACATAAAATGGTGTCTCTATAAAAAATAAAAGTTAAATATATATATACACACACAATTAGAAAATGCTTAAGAGTTCAATAATGACTAAATTAAAAATCCAAGCCAAAAAAAAAAAAGCAAGAGAAGGAAGGAGGAAGATAACAGGTCTATCCTAACAATTCATCAAGATGTTTCCTTGTTCCCTACTTAATTGGCATGTTTAAACTTTTTCAAGAATTAATATTGTCATTATCTCCCTACTCTTTTCTCAGTTATGCAATAAAAGAGTACTCTTGCTGTCAATTTGCTTTGACTCAAAAAGTACACTGCCTTTCTCTGCTTTTATGATTGTATTATTTATGAGGATTCCAACTTCTAATGTAAACCTTCAATGAATAAAATATCTACCAAACACACTTACAAGGACAGTAGGACTTCCTAGCCATAAAAACACAAGGCAGTTCATGTGCCAGCTGAAGTCACTGACATTAGTTATGTATTTGCTGTCAAATAAAAAATACTGGAAATCTGTATAGGAGACAAGAAATATGGGGTCTTATCTGCCCATCCAGTAAGATAATTTCTAGGAATTAATCCTAACAAAAATAATTACAACTTTGGAAAGGACTATAAGCAGGAACATATTCACAACAGTATGTATAATAACAAAATAGTAATTAAAGCAATCTAAATTTCTAATACTAGAAGGATGGTTATGTAAATTATGAGGCATACAATGAAATAGTTTGCTGCTATTTATAGTGATGGTTATAAAACAGCATCAAGCCACCTGTGATGTAAAATAGAAGGGGGTCGGGAGAGTATAGAAAAATTGTATGAGAGCCTTTTGATCATTCAAAATATTTATTTAGCACATTGTATGCTCCCAGGCAGTATTGTAGTACCAGCAACCTAACTCCTTATCCTCTTGGAACTTATATTCTAATAGGTTAAAAACAATAAAAATTTTATTACTATATACTGTAACATATGTTCTCCCTATACCCACCTTGCAATCTTAATAGCTGGAGACCTTACCCAGCCTTTAACAGTAGCTAGAGAACTAGATTTATGACTCACAAATTACATATTAGCATATGTGTTTTAAAGTGCATTGAATATCATGAAAATAAATGTTATTTTAAAACCATTCATTTCCCTTAAATCAAAATTCTTAATTTGAATTTATCCATGATTAGAGAACCTAGGAACTTAAAAGTAGGCTTATTATATATTCCTTATGCATGACCAGCACTATGGAATTAAAGAAGGTATACATAATTACAAAATTATTTCATCCATCCACCTATCTCTCAACCCTTTCATTTATCCTGCTGATGAATGGCACTGGATGAGGCAATTAGCATTCAACAATGCTTGTACTTCATGAGCTCAGGCTAGTTAAGGAGGCAGATGGATAAACTGATAAATATAATAAATGAAGTCATACAAATTGAACAGGGTTCTAAATGAACAGGGTTCTAAACTTCATAGTTTATTATTTTTAAGGTGCAGTGCTTTTTCTTTACTAGGCATCTTTTGTGATTTATCTTTTTATTACTGCTGCCTGCTTGTCTATTAGGATGCTTTTTTATTTAGTGATACTTAAAAACTACAATATGGACAGTAACTCTTTCTGACATATACTTGCAAATTCTGTCACAGCTGGATGTCTTCTACTTAACGCTTGCTTATTTTTTTATGTAAAGTTTTAAGATATTCGATAACCAATTCTATCAGTTTCATTTATAGATTCTGATTTTGACATTCTACATAAAATTCTCTCCTTAAAGATGGAAACAGCCCAAATGTCCATCAACAGATGAACGGCTAAACAAGCTGATGGAATATTATGCAGCTGTAAAACAGAATGAAGTTATGAAGCACATAACAACATGGATGGACCTCAAGGATATTATGCTCAGTCAAATTAGCCAGAAACAAAAGGACAAATACTATATGGTCTCACTGATATGAACTAATGTTAATGAGTGAACTTGGAGAATTTCAGTTAAGAACAGAGGTTATCAGGAGATAGAAATAGGTAGAGATTGGATAACTGTAGCTGAGTGGAATAGATTGTGCAATAAGACTAATGGTAAAAATTCAGAAATGGATAGCACAATACTACATGATTGTAGC
The DNA here is from genome assembly GCA_004026745.1 of Myrmecophaga tridactyla. Classification (NCBI taxonomy): domain Eukaryota; kingdom Metazoa; phylum Chordata; class Mammalia; order Pilosa; family Myrmecophagidae; genus Myrmecophaga; species Myrmecophaga tridactyla. The sequence goes on from PVIY010015111.1 coordinate 51,077, forward strand.
ACAACATTGTAAGTACACTAAATGAAGCTGAACATGAAAATGAGAGGGAGATGGGCAGGGGACACATATGAAACCAGAAGAAAAGACAGACAATAAAGATTGAGATGGTATAATTTAGGAATGCCTACAGTGTACAATGATAGCGACTAAATGTACAAATTAAAAAATGTTTTTGCATGAGGAAGAACAAAGGAATGTCAATATTTCAGGGTGTTGAAGAAAGATGGTCACTCATATTTTAAAATTTCAACTTCTGTGTGAGACTAAAGAAGAAATGTTTATTTGGTACAAAATTTATATTTTGACAAGTGTATTTCCTAATTTAACTTAGATGGACAGTTGAATTGAACACCTTAAATACATGGAACCCTGAATAGGGCATGAAATTTTGTAGGTTTGTCCAGGTTAGCATGATGCCCAATAAACCCCAGAGTGATCTGAACAGTGAATAAAGAAGTATTTGCAAAGTTCCCTGGGGGGAATGGTGAGAAAGGAGGAAAATTCAGCTTCGTCATTTGGAGAATTCCTGATATTCTCACAACAGTGGGGACAACCAAATCAATAAGCCGAGCCCTCAATTTTGGAGTTTATCCCTATGAAACCTATGCCCCCAAAGGATAGGCTAAACCTACTTAAAATTAGGCCTAAGAGTCACCCCTAGAGAACCTCTTTTGTTGCTCAGATCTGGCCTTTCTCTCTCACAGCCAACACGGCAAGTGAACGCACTGCCCTTCCCACCTCTCTACGTGGGACATGACTCCCAAGGATAAACCTCCCTGGCAACGTGGGACAGAAATCCTAGAATAAGCTGGGACTCAGCATCAAGGGATTGAGGAAACCTTCTTGACCGAAAGGGGGAAAAGAGAGATGAGACAAAATAAAGTGATAGTGGCTGACAGATTTCAAACAGATTAGAGAGGTTATCCTAGAAGTTATTCTTATACATTATATAGACATCCTCTTTTTAGTTTATGGTATATTAGAGTGGCTAAAGGGAAGTACCTGAAATGGTAGAGCTGTGTTCTAGTAGCCATATTTCTTGAAGATGATCGTACATTGTTATAGCTTTCTGGCAATGTGACTGTGTGATTGTGTAAACCTGTGTCTGATGCTCTTTTACCTATGGTAGGGACAGATGAATAAAAAATATGGACAAGAACTAAACAAATAATAGGTTGGGACAAAGGTTAAAACAAATGGAGTAGATTGAAATACTAGTGGTCAATGAAAGGGCGTGGAAAGGGGTATAGCATGTATGAGTTTTTTCTTTTTTCTTTCCCTTTCTGGAGAGATGCAAACATTCAAAGAAATGATCAGGGTGATGAATACACAACTATGTGATCATATTGTGAACCACTGATTGTAACCATGTCAAGAATGTTTGTACATCAAAAGTGTTTGTATGTCAAGAATGTTTTTAGTTAGTTCATTGTTTATAATGAAAATATTAAAAAAATAAATTAAAAACATTCTCTCCTTAACCAAATATTACATGAATATTAACTTATATTTCTTTCCAATGCTTCCATTGATTAAATCATCAGGATGTCTGAAATGTAATAGTGCTATGAACGGAAGTCTTGCTTAATTTCCCAGTTGTACAATTCTCATTTGGTTCAGAAGTCATCATTAGGACACTATGGCATTATTACATTATAGATGGGTTTGGTTTTGAACTTTCTATTCTATAGATACATTTCTTAAGCTGTGCTATATTGTTATAATTACTAGGGCTTTATAAAATATTCTGATATCTCTTAGAACATATTGGTATTGAATGTTTTTCAATTTATTATATTTCTAATCAAGAAAATAGAGGACTTCCGGGTCAAGATGGCAGCTTAACAACGAGTGCATTTTAGTTCATCCTCCAGAACAACTACTAAATAACCAGAAACAGTACAGGACAGCTCCTGGGGCCACGTCAGTGACCAGACACACAGTGTACCCCAGTCTGGACCAGCTGAACCGGCTGCGAGCACCCCCCAGAACTGTGAGTTCCCAAAGCTGCGGCGGCCAGCGCTCCTCCCCCACAGGCTGCTTTGCAGAGGGGGAGGGAAAGGACTTTACCAGCAGCAGGGACTGGGCACAATCAAACACCAATTGTGGAACTAATTAACAAATTCTGACTACTAAAAATAGGCCCCCAGCTTAGGTGAACCTGATCAAAGTGGAGGTTGCTCATTTTTGCCCCGGTGCCAAGGGGGCAGGACTGACAGAAAAAGGGGGGGAAAAAAAAGAAGGAAACAGAGGTTTTTGTGGCTGTGTATCTACAAAGGCTTGACTGCCTCTGGATACAGCGGCAGGACTTTTCAGGCTGCAACTGCCCCAGGCATAGGCAGAAGTGAGCTCTTTTGGGGGCTTATCTGGAGCCTGTGCCTTCCCCAGGGGAGGGTTGAAGCCCCACCCAGGTGGAATCCCTCCATCAAGGAATTCAGACACCAGGGCTTGGTAATTTGAAGCCATTAAAACCAGCCTACAACCTCTCCTCTGTCTCCACCATGCCCCCAGCAGGGAGAGTCTGCCAAAGTTAAAGGTACTGCATCATCTTATGCTGGTGGGACCTGCAGTCAGACAAGCACCAAATACTGGGCAGGATAAGAAAAACAGTCCAGAGACTTCACAGGAAAGCCTTTCAATCTGCTGGGTCTCACCCTCAGGGAAAACCGACACAGGTGACTCTTTCCTCCTGATAGGAGGCCAGTTTCGTCTGGGAAAATCTGGCTGGGGTCTATAATATCTAAGTAGACCCTCCCAAGTGTGTGTGTGGGGGAAAGGCACCACACAAGCAGGGCAAGAAACAAGAAAACAAGAACTGAAAATTTCTCCTCTGTTAAACAAAACTTAAGCTAAAGGTCCAGATAAAGCTGAACGGAATGTCAAAGAACAGATAGACAACAAATGCATCCAGCAAGAAAACCCTAGATAAAAGAAGTGAAAGCAATCTCCAGAATACACTAATTAAATGCCTAGATGTCAGCAAAAAATAACAAATCACACTAGGAAAATTGAAGATATGGCCCAGTCAAAGGAACAAACCAACAATTCAAATGACATACAGGAGCTGAAACAATTAATTCAGAATATTCGAACAGACATGGAAAACCTCATCAAAAACCAAATCAATGAATTGAGGGAAGATATAAAGAAGGCAAGGAAAGAACAAAAAGAAGAAACTGAAAGTCTGAAAAATCAAATCACAGAACTTATGGGAATGAAAGACACAGTAGAAGAGATGAAAAAAACAATGGAAACCTACAAAGGTAGATTTCAAGAGACAGAACATAGGATTTCTGAACTGCAGGACAGAACATCTGAAATCCAACAAGAAACAGAAACTATAGGAAATAAAATGGAAAAATATGAGCAGGGACTCAGGGAATTGAAAGACAATATGAATCGCACGAATATACGTGTTGTGGATGTCCCAGAAGGAGAAGAGAAGGGAAAAGGAGAAAAACTAATGGAGGAAATTATCACTGAAAATTTCCCAACTCTTATGAAAGACTTAAAATTACAGATCCAAGAAGTGCAGCATACCCCAAAGAGAATAGATCCAAATAGACATACTCCAAGACATTTAATAATCAGAATGTCAGAGGTCAAAGAGAAAGAGAGGATCTTGAAAGCAGCAA
>PVIY010015112.1:0-54727 GCA_004026745.1 Myrmecophaga tridactyla
CTGTGTGGCTTTTCGACTGGTGTCTACTAGACATTGCAATTGTTTACTCTGTCAAAAATAACTTTCTTCAGAGACACTCCCAGAAGCAATTCTCAGCCTCAGCAGCCTCACAATCAGAAACAAATCTCCAACACCTTGACTGAAGACAGCCAGGCGAAAGTTACAAAAGTTAGAGTCGTCAAATCAGAGTCCTCAACTAGAATGCAAGAATACTGACAAAAACCTCCTGCACAAAACATAACATTTGTGAGGAAAGTAAAAACAGTGTAACAGTTAATAATATGAGCCTCGGGATACAATCGATCCAGGTATGAATCGCAGATTTGCGATTATAGTTGTATAAGCTCTCCGTGTCCCATCTCTTGGTGGAGAGGAATCCCACTGTTTTAGTTTCCTGGGCCGGTGGAGCAGATAGCAGGAGAGGGGTTGGGTTAAACAATGGGAATGTATTTGCTCATAGTTTCAAGGTGTAAAGAAGTCCACATCAAGGTGTGTCATTACGATGATGCTTTCTCCCCAAAGTCTGGCATTCTGGGCTGGTTCCCAGTGATTCTTGCTTTGGCTTTTCTGTCACATGGCTATGAACGTGGTGGCATCTCTGGGCCAATCTCTTCTCCTCCAGGTTCTGTTGATTTTCAGTTTTTGCTTCCCCTTAGACTCTCTCTGCCTGAATCTCCTTCTGTTTATAAGATTAATGTCCATCTTGATTCGTCTGGACCACACTTTCACGGAAGTAACGCACCAAAGAACTTACTCACGATGGGGACACACTCACAGGCATGAATTAAATTTAAGAACAAGTTTTTTCTGGGGTATATATAGCTTCAAACCAGCACACGTATCTACTTTCTTTAAAGGTTGTACCTAGGCACTGTGAAGGATAAAAGTGAATTACCTCATGATGCATTCCTTCAAAAAATACTATAAAATTTTGAGTTCAGGAGGAGATTATGAGATCGGGCTATTAAATTTCAAATTGCACACTTTGAGTGCACTTTATGGTATGCAAATGGTACCTTAATAAAGCTGAAAAACAAATGAAAAGAGAGACCGGAGATCCAAGTAAAGCAGCTTGATCAGCATCACACAGCTAGCTAAGTGGCAATGAAGAGTTTGGAAGAGGGCAAAGGAGGCTTTCAGGTGGAACAAGGAACAGAAGTAAACTAAAGAAATCTCAGAGGGAAAGCAACTGGGTATGAGGATAGGCCAGGGTGAGAGCTACTTTAGCCTTAGGGGAATAAGAAGCAGGCAGCCCCAGGAGGTCATGGGAAACTGAGAGCTCATGCACAGCTGGTGTAGTCTCAGCAAAAGCCCAGTCCCACAAAGCTGTCTGCCTGCAGATGCCCCCAAAGAAAATGTTCTTGTTTTATTAACAGATTGTAATCAGATCACTGCTTAGAAAAGGTAAACATTTGTTTCTACAAGCTCAAAGGCTGCCCAAAGATTATTTGAATAACATAAAATTCCACCTGTTCTGCCCACTGTAGCATGACTATTTCAGAATTAACCCCTAACCAACAACAAAGCCAAGCTCCTCCAGTAAGTTATTATAAGGTGATTAGCTGCCAGTTAAGAAACTCTAGAACATAATTTGTTTTAGGTGACAGGTAATATAAGTGATAAAATAACTTAGAGATCATGGAAGGAGTTAAACAGATATGCAAGTTAATATATGAACTCTAAAACTCCCACAATTTAGAATGCATCTAAAACAAAACAACCAGGGGTGCAAGGGTAGGTCAGCGGTAGAATTATCGCCTGCCATGCGGGAGATGCGGGTTCAATTCCCAGTCCATGCGCTTCCCCAAAAGACAAACGACAAACAAAAAATTCCACAAATGGTGCTGCAATAACAGGATACTCAGATGGAAAAATAATGAAATGTGACCCCGCCATACAGCATAAAACAAAAACAAAACAACCAAGAAATCAGTTGGCTAGGAAATCCCTCCATAAACTTTCCCCTGATGATGCTTCCATCACAATTGCAGCTCTTCCAGTCCTTTGAGTCAGGATTTTCACAAAGCATTAGCTTCAATCTCCTTGCTCATTAGGCACAGTGGGGGCAGAGCCAACACAGGCAAATTAATGCCAAGTACATTTCATTTACAGTTTTACAGTCATCAAAAAGATGAGCAGTAGGGTGGTACAGAACATGAGAAGGACAACGCATGTCCTCTCAGGTGGGCCCTTCACTTCTACTTATATTCAAACAATGATCTTCATGGAACTATAATTCTCTGCTCTAAAACCTCAACGTTTCAGACTCTTGAAGAGAATTTTGTTCTATTTTTTTAGCTTAAATTACAGTTAACTTTCTGAATATTTATAGTCAATGCCTTTGATTTTGGGGGGGCTTGAGATGTTTAATATGAACAAAAATAATTTGAAATTATAGCCCATTCTTAATTAAATTCAACAAATATTTATTGAAAACCAAATACATTCAAGATGGTCAGTTGGGCTGCAGGAAACACAAAAAATAGAAAAGCATACTTCCTGCCTTCAAGGTATTTGTAAGTCAGACATCTCCTGGTTAGTTTTAACAAAGTAATATATTCTATTATAAAACAATATATTTTTGCATATTATTCTCTAAACCTATTTCCAACCTTTAGCAATATTTTTCTTTGCCATATCCAAAAACAATCTGTAAAGCTATTTGCCTAATAGATGTCTTTAAATTAACTCACTTTATAAAGTGAAGTAGAAAATTAAACTTAAGTATAAATTATTTAAGTATCTCCTATAGAATCATCTTAATCAATAATATCCCCAAAATCATGGTGTTTGATGTGCTGGCTATGTTTTTCAAAATGCACATTAAAATAATGACTTACTATTACAATTAATGTTTTCTGAGTACCACCTAAAATCATCTTGGGAAACTTTGTTCTAATCTTCTCCCATTGTCAAATTCTTTCCTCCATCTTTTCAAACTCCCATCAGAACCCAAGCGATACCTCACATCTCAGCATTCATAGCTAATGTTCCTCCTAATCAACCATGAAAATTAAGGCATTCAGGCATGAGCTTCCTCCTACCACTTCAACATTCTGTATCTTTTTTATTTTTGATCTATCTTTTCTAAGACAGCCTGTTTCAGTTTGTTAAAGCTGCTAGAATGCAATATACCGTAAACAGAATGGCTTTTAAGAAGGGAATTTATTAAGTGGCAAGTTTACAGTTCTAAGGCCATGAAAATGTCCACATTAAGGCACCATCAAGAGGTTACCTTAAATCAACTAAGGCTGATGCCATTCTGAACGCTTCTGTCAGCTGGGAAGGCACATGGTGACATCTGCTGGCTTTCTCTCCTGGCTTCTTGTGTCATGAGGCTTCCTCAGGGACATTTTCCTTCTTTATCTCTAAAGGTCTCAGGCTGTGTGGGCTCTAAAGCTTTTTCCAAAATGGTTCTCTCTTAAAGGACACCAGTAAGCTACCCCACCCTGAGTGGGTGGAGACACAGCTCCATGGATGCCACCTAACCATCAGGTCTCACCCACAACTGGGTGGGTCACATCTCCATGGAAACAACTTAATCAAAAGGATCCCACCCAGCAATATTGAATCAGAGTTAAAGAACATGGCTTTTCTGGGGTACACAACAGTTTCAAAACAGCACACAGCTGCATTACTCTCTTACAATAACATTTTTATCTTTACCCAGATCGCTTCTTTTGCCACTTCAGTAAATCCCTTCTCTCTGCTATTTTCAACTAGTCTCCCTTTTCTTTGGTCTCTTAGCATTTATTTATATGCACTTAGGTCACAATGTTTATTTGGCACTTAGTATGAGCTAAAAAATATTCAAGCTGCTAGAGATGTAGACAAGACAGACAAAATAGTCACAAACATCAAGGAGTTGACATCAATCCTGCTAAAGGCTTCTGAGGAGACAGGCACACCCTGATTTACCACACAGTGTGATCAGCCTTATGTTACTAGTTTGTGAAAGAGTATTTGGAGAGAAAACCTAAGTGGAGCTTGAAATCCAAACAGAAAGGATTTTCCCAGGAAAATAACATCTAAGCTCAAATCCCAAATGTTAAATACTTGCTGGTTTTGTGACACACAGCACATTACTTGTTATTCTGAACTTTAATTTCCTCATCCATGAAACGGGAATAAATATCTATCTTACTTGGCAGTTACGAGAATGAGAAGGCAGCATATACCTAGAGATTAGGCCGTAGAGTCAGAAAGCCTGGATTCAAATGTCAACTCCACTATTGTAGTTCATTTTACATCTCTATGTTGGGTTCCTTGATCAATAAAATAGGAATAAATAAAATACTAGTCTAATAGGGTTGATGTGGGCGTTAAATTAGATAATCCATGGAAAGTATTAGTAAACACTCAATAAGTGTTAGCCATTATTATTGGAAGGCTCTTTGTAATCTCAAAATCTGAGCATAAATTCTGCTAAGTAAACAGAGTTCAATGAGAAGAATCCTTGTCATTCATAGTCCTTCCTTTTATTATTCATAATTTATAGTAAACCCCATCTATTAGGCGAATTAAACAGGGGATATGAAGATAAGACTTCAAAGGTGTCAAACTGGCAAAGTAAAACAAATTCTATCACCTTTCCATCTGTCAGATTTTGTTTTCTTCTAGTTAGAACATACATCTCAATAACACATATATCAGCACTTGAAATGTATACTTCAATTTTTGTTCAAACCACATAATTGGTCATATATCAAATTATATTATCTTTCCTTTGTGTAATACATAGCCTTCCCATCCACATTATAGGCTGAGGAAAGAAAATATTCGTGTATTCATTCAACAGGAATTTATCAAAGCCCTACTAAATGAAAGGTGGAAAAGCACATGGTCCTGTCCTCTGAGAATTCACAACCTGTAAGTCCTGGGTACAAGGATTTCAGAGTACAGCAGCGAACCAACTTCACTTCCATAATGGTCAATGAGGCATGCCTTATACCTTGACTATTCTCTCTCAGAAAATTCCTTGTTTTTCTGGGGTCAAGTTAGCTCTTTCCTTGGTCTGACATCTACTAACTTCCTACCAATCTCAGCACAGACCGACTCTGGTAGTCAGTCCACAGCCATTATGGTAATATCTTCCTTCTAGATGGAAGGCCCTTCCACAAACAGAAGGACGGCCCATGTGGACTTGTCCCCACAGCAGGGAGGCAGAAGCCTCCCTAACACCCATAATTCCAGTGCTTTTCGATCCTGCCCACCAACCAAAGACATCTCTAGCAGGGAAGCCTATTGAAACCCATCTCTTGCACTGAGAATCCTAGCAGAGGATTGACCCAAACTGATTTAAGTCAGGAAGGCTTATAAATGCAGAACTCAAAAGTGGTTTGGAGAGATGGCTAGAGCAGGGACAGGACTGGAGGAAATCCAAAGGAAACTTGGCCTTACCTGAATGTTCAGTTTTTAAAGAAGATATTTTCTGAAACTTCCAGCCAGTTCTAGCACTAACTCAGGACCCAGAAGAGAGAGTTTGCAAACATTCTTCTCCTCCTTGTGGTAAGCCCCACCTCCTTCTCTTAGTCCCCCATCTCACCTCATTACTCAGCACTTCCCCAGTCCTGGCTCCACCCACTTTCCCCTATTCCAGAATATGCCCTCACTTTTTAACTCTCCTTCCCCTTTTACCCAGTGTTAAACCACAGTGTTAACAATTCAATTTAATAATTGTTTACTGCATACCAACTCTATTCCAAACATTACGCTGAGGGCTTTCCCTTGCATTATCTCATTTAATCCCACCACTATCATTAGTGTTATTTGGAAAAGTGGAAAAGCAGGCTTGCTAAATTTAAATCTCTTAAAAGGATTATACCCCCGGGGCTGAGTGAATTTGAGGCCCATCCCACTCCTCAAAGGGCTTGAGCTAAAAGAATAAGGACACCACAACCTGTTCACCGCCCCACACAGGCAGGCCAGTGCACCTATTAAAAACAAAACAAAAAACTCAGGTTCAACCACAGGGTGGTTAAGGTGTCAAATCACGCTTTAGTAGAGAGTAAATCTATAAGTAGATTTTCTCTTCTTAATCTACAAAGCCTACTCATTACATGCATGGAGGTGCATGAGAGGGCAAGAGTGTTTTCAAAGCTTCAGGACTAAACATAAAACGATTAAAAGTCCATTGTAACACGGGTGTCATGGAACAAGACTCAAAATGCACAGGGAGATTTCTTCCTCGCACTGATTTCAATGCAGGGTATGCGGTAAGAACTAGCAGAGGGAGACAGGGATGGGTTTGCTGGGACCCACAGGCAATGCATGGCTCAGTGGCCTCTGCTTATCCTGAAAAGTCTCTGGTAAACGGATCCCTCTGGCCCCTGCTCTGCTGGGTTTCTCCCAGCTAAAGAAATCACTGTCCAGTGATATCAAAAATTCTGTCTCAGGCATAAATAAATGCCCAACTCTTATAGTTCTTGAGAGGATGAGAGCCTGAGAGGCCTAGAATCGATCCAACCCATTTTAACTAGCAAGAAACTACCTAGTAATACCTTGTTTGTATTTCTTGGAGGAGGGACACAAGAAACACTTATTTCATTCCACACAATAATTCACCACAATCAGAGGGAGCACAGCAAGGGCAACCCCATCTCCCAGCTGCTGATTACATCAAAGGCTTGCAGCACAAATTCAATTTTATGATGTTAATCTTGGCCTGCCACTCAGAAATTTTCTCTGAGGGATATGATTTTTCTCTGGATTTCATTTTAAGAATGATTTTCTTCGTCCGCAATCAATAAAGATATGTTTTCATCAAAAGACTCTATCTTGGCAGAATTCAATTGGCTATTTCAATCCCTATTGGTGACACAATATTAATTAAAATAGTTTATGTTGCACCTCAACTGGAAAAAAGAGGCAGTGAAAATAGCAGCTACTCAGAACACATGTTCTGTACACATCAACATAGAGGGCAGAAAATAATTTTCTCCTCTGGGTGACAGACATTAGCTATTCAAGAGAGTTGTTCTAACTTGGTTTATCTCTGTGATCTTGCTGGGGTAAAAAAAAAAAATGAAGCTCTTTCTGTTTGTATTTTTTTCTTCAATAGGAAATAAAAATGCACCTGAAGAAAATATTTCAAATGCCCGCCTCCCAGTGCCTCAGGAAATACGTGTCACTGTAACACGGGGTTGTTATTCATAAACATAGCCTCTGTTCCCCTCAACTAAGAGAAAAATGACAATACTAGTAAAATTCCTTTTACTCGCAACTTCTAAATAATGATTGCAATTGAACGCATGGCATTTCTCAAAAGCCAGCATAAAGAATTAGCACGGAGTTCTTCATATTTTAAAAAGAGAAGAAGATTATGCAGTACGTTACAGAAAACAATGGCTTCTCTTTCACCAGTGGCTGTGAAAGTGCCAGTTAATATTCATTCACTTAACACATATTTCTGAAGCATCTACCATTTGTCCAACTGTGCTCATCACTTGGGAGACTGAGATGGAGCCCCCAGGTCCTGCCCCACGACGTGGACAGACCAAGGAACCCCCTTCACCACAGAGGAGGGCTGCAGCCTGGTTCCCGCAGGAGGCCTGGAGAGCCCAGGGGAGGCACACTCCATCCCAAATGGGGAGGGCTTCTCAAAGGGAAGTTCAATAACTGTTGCATTCAGCTGGTTACTTACATCCACAGTTTTTTTAAAAAAGTAACTTGGTTTCTAACCAGATCTCTATAAACCAAATCTTCCTACCTTGATATCTGAAATCATGATTCCATTACAACTACTCAGGAAGGTGGTAATAAAGAAATCAGGTGTACAGTTATCCCGAAGAGTCTAACTTGGGGTAAATGTCTCTCAATAGTCCAGTTCCTCAAAGAGGGGCCTTAGTCTATAAGTACTCAAAAAATTCTCTCTGATCCTAATCTGGGTACAAAAGAGACAAAATTTAACTCAAATTAAAGAGCAGTGTGGAGTTTTACAGAAACCTAGCAAAAAATCCCTATTTTATTAAAAACAGCAACAGAAAAAAAAAATAAGTTGACTTACGAAGCTGAAAGCAGGGTTGGAAATAGGGTCTGCATTTGTTTAGACAACTGAACAATAAGAAAAAAGGCCTAGACAGAGGGATTGAGCTGTACTCCAAAGAATCTGTGTAAATGTATACACCAAAACTGGAAGAACATTGATTACAAAAAGAAAACTTCACAATCACCTGTGTGGCTTATTAAAATGCAGATTCCCAGATTCAAAATCAGATATAATGAATCAGAACCTCTAAGAAACTGGGTCCAGGAATTGGAATTTTTTTAATTAAATTTTTTTTTTTTTGCATGGGCAGGCAATGGGAATCAAACCTGGGTCTAGGAATTAGAATTTTTAACAAGCTCTTCAAAGAGATTCTTATTCATGCTTAGTTCAAAAACTGTTATCCTGATAAGGAACTTGATTCAATTCAATACTCATTATGTATGAAACAACTAATGCTTGTTAAATAAACTAGTCACTGGATGGATTAATAAATGACCAAAAAGAGCAGTTTCCTAAGAAGCGTTAAAGGCCCAGTCTTCCTGGTCTTTTGAGAAATGTTTATACCTTGTCTTATGTGTGCCTTCCTTAGTCCATCAACCCAGTCTCACCACCAACCATCTAATTTTTTTCTACAATGACCAAAAGCTAAAGTGATTAAATTCTTTTATTGCCTGCTGCTTCCCTCATAGTACTAGAATTTTTCCAACTTTCAGTCAAATATAGATGAGAGTTCTACAGAGTGTAAAAACAACAACAAACCAAACAAACAATACCAAAACTGCCCAAGTCCTTTCTTTGAAATCAAGCTGGAGGAAAGTGCCTGTGGGGGAGACTCTAAGTATTTGATTTTTCAGGACATTTTTACAGTAATATTTGTAAAAGAGATCATTCATGTGTGATCAGGTCGAAATTTCAAGGCAATTTTTTCTACATGTCAAAGAATTTTAAGAGCTAACAATACCAAAGAAAAATCTAAAGAACATAAAATCCTTTAACAAATTCCTCCCAATTTGCATTTTGGTGCCCCAATATAACTAATTTCCAATATCCTCTCCACACTCAAATCTTTCTAAGACTCACTTCATTAGCTCAGACTGAAGCCTGAAATAGGGCCTTAAGGTCCTGTCACACAAATAGAGGAATGCAAACTTTTCCAGCAAATGAATACTCAAAAGTGAGCAGTCCTGCTTTCAGTGTATTGCTCTGAAATATAGATAATTCCACTGATTCACTTGAAGGAAAGCATGTGGTGGATGAGGAATAAGGGTAGTGGTGGATGAAGTATATGTAATGTCAAACCTACTTCATTCTAAACGACAAGAACAGTTAGAACATTTCCTAGTCTGCTTTGTTATACCATGCATAAAAGTCATAAATCCTCTCTATTCTCCAGGCTGGAGTAGATAGTGTTCCCTCATGTCTAATCAAGGAAAGGAGAGAGGTGGAGGGAACTGGTTTATGCCTACCCTCCATCTGACCAGCTAGTATTTTACATGGGACTAAGTCTTCCAACAATGTTGTGAGGCAGACACACCCGTATAGGATACACTTAAAGATTAAATCAGTACTCAATAATATAAGATCCCCAAATCAGTACCCAATAAAATAATAATATGATCCCCATCTTAAATTTCGGGAAACTTGAGTTCAGAGAGGTAAAATAATTTGCTAAGGTCAAGTAGGATGAATGTAAATGGCTGAGACAGCTTGAGGACAGTTTGCCAGGATTGGTGGTCTCCATTTGTCAGGTACTCTTTCTCACCCTGTTACAGCTTCATGAAAACTTTTCCCTTGGCCTCGGATGTTTTTCCTCAGTATTCCTTCTGGCAACCTTCTACCTAACCTTCAAAACTGGAAGTAAATGTTAACTCCTTTCAGTCTCTGCTGGTCAATATTTAGCAATCTTCAACCTCAGTATTCCATTATCTACCTTTATCAGAGCACTTATCACCCTGAGTCTGTTACCTGAACTATAACTGAACTTAACTGCAAATGCCACATCAGGAACCTGTTCCCTTTGCTTTTGCATTCTGCTGGCTGGGACTTTCACAGGTAACAAAAAATGTATTTGTTATTAATTCATTATGAACAAATACGCATTTGTTCTGTCTTCAAAGTCATCTTGCTTTTCTCCTCTCTTTTCCAAAGATAAACCAGCCTGTAAATGTCATCTTAAGGGTGTAACTCTAAGATCTGCACAAAAGGCAGAAAAAGAAAAATATATTTGGCTAGAGACATGTATCCTAATTTCTACTAAAGCAGCCTGAAATCATAACAGCTCTTGGAGTCTGCACAACTCAATGCTGACCCACAGGAAATATAGATTAACCAATGCAATTAGTTGGTTCAATAAATTACAACTCCCTCATCTCCGACTTGCTTATTTTCCTAAACACCTATGTGGAGAATATTGTATTTATCAGTGAAATTGCATTTTGTTAAAAGGAAAACAGCAGGGAAGTCAGTGTTGAAGAACCAAATTGCTACCCATTTGTTGACAATTTATCATGCTCTAGGCACTATGCTACTTATATTATGTGCATTACTTCATTTGGTCTTTTTACATGGCATTATTATTTCTATTTTAAATACGAGGAGAATGAGGCTTATTCTTGTCTAAGGTCAGAGCTACAGACAAGCCCCTCGGTCTCCAAAACTCTCCCTCTAAATGTTACTCCACATGACCTCCCGCTTAGGTGTGTCAGGGGCAGTGATCACATGTTAGTTTGCCCTCTGGAAATTAAAGCAAACTCTAGAAGTGAAACTCTTTCAGAACACTAATACCTAGCTCTAGAAATGAAGATCAGCATTATTAGAAGAGTACAAAGGGCTCCTAATGTCCATTTGGACCTGAAATAACAATCCTCTTATTTTGCAGATAGGAAAAATGACATACATATATATTCGATTAGCCAGGTCTCCAAAGCTGATCTGGGGCTAGAATTCAGTCCAAAGGAAACTTTTAGTTCCAGTCTCCACCACATCTACCTGGTCCTAATACAGCCTAGAGCAGATTTGAATCTAAAACTTCTATAGACTAGGGGGTGGAAAGTAACCATACCTTCAAAGCAGAACTCCAAAGACCTGTCTTTTATAATGTGCTGACAAAATTCTTAGTAAGAACTGCCCCAAATTGTGTGCATCATTATTAAATAGCAAATAGAAAGAATAAATAAATTATATATTTAAAGATATTTGAATACAGCACTCTAGATACCTTATAAAACCATCATTTTCCAAGTTCCATGAAATTATTTTATAACTAATAAATTCCCCCATTCCAATTGGTCTGTATAACTAGAACCTCAGATTTTTAAAGCATTCACTCCACTGGGAAGAGACTGCTAATATAAGATTTCACACAAATCAAAATTTCACACAAATAAGGAGAAGCTTAACAATTGATATCTTATTTATGATAAAATAATTAAAAATTTAAAATATCGTTTTGTAAAGAGGTGAAAATATGACAACTCTACAGAGAACCAATTTCTGTGTGCACTTCTGTGCTTGTGTATGCGTGTGTGTGCATTTAAAATCACTCCATGCCAACTTCATGGACAAATTGTTTCTCTTTTTTTCTTCAACCCTTTGTATTCTTTACAGAAAACACTACTGGTACATTTTAATATGGAACGAACTGAAAGAAGGCTAAGGAACAAGTGATGTTTACAAAAAAGTCACAAGGTAGCTTCACCACAAAAACTGGAATGACAAAGAGATTGCTTTCTTCTCCTCAGACTTTAAGTGGGTGAGATTATGGAGGGTAGGTGTAGAATAACTGCATCTTGTACGGGGAGGGGGGGTGGGTATGAAAGGGGCAAGTAAAGGTTTCCCCACCTTTTTATTTTCTGGTACACATATTCCCAACAGGTGACCTCGTCTCCAACAGGTGACCTTGAGCTCACGCAGCATAAAACTGCAAGGGGGCGCGAAAGGCAGGATAAGGAAGCACCGAATCCCGAAGCGGATATTCTCACTAAACCGCCTTTTCCAGGTTTTTGTCAACGCCGACACCCTCCCCTTCATTTTCCTGCTCCTCGTCCAACCTTACACAAAAGACTCATGCCGGCGGTCTTAAGACGTTTTCTTAAGACGCTCAAACGTCTCACACCGGAGCCGGCTCGGGTCTTGTTTCCAGCCACAGGGATCGCGCTGGGACTCGACGCTGTGCTTGAACTCAGTTTTGAAATCCACGCAACCAACTCCCGCCCCAACAGAAGTCCCGAGTCCCAGGAAACTCCCCCAACCACGCCAGGCAGGTCCCTACGAGTGTCTGGGGGCAGATTCCTCCCAGTTGCGCGGGTACGAATCCTGCGCGGCCGCCCCCCAGCTCCGCAAACTCCCTGACAGGACCAGAGCCACGGCTGGCACGGCTTTGGTCACTACCTGCGGCGTCTAGAAAAGAGACTGAAAAGGAGATTTTCCACGTGCAAGAACTTAACGCAAAACGCAGGTATAGCAACTACGACGCGCGCCCACCTTGCCCGCGCGCACCCAAGGCTTCTCAACCCTCTGCCCGGCCGGTCCTATCCGGCGCCGGGCTCCGAGGGCAGGAGGCCGAGGTGCGGCAGAAGCCCGGGCCACCCCAAACCCACCGCCCGGGAGAGGGGGGGCGGGGAGCCTGCGTCGCAGCCCGGGGGCACCCGCCTTACCCGTGCCGGCCAGCTCGGGCGCAGTGGAGAGCAGGCGCCGGGCAGCCCTTGGCCAGGCGGCCCACAGGGGCCCTTTGGCCGGCCCGACCCCGCCCCGACCCTCCCACCGCGCGTCCTGGATCTGTCCGGCCGCAGCCGCCCAGCCGGCCCGGCGCACCCGCTCTCCCCTTCCGCCTCCTGCTTACCCGCTGCCGTCCTCCTTCTCGCCTTGCGGTGACTCCTGGAAGCAGGCCCGGCACGGCCTCAAGGTGTCTCGCCCTCCCGGGCTGGAGAAGTCAAAGTTCGGGTGGGGGAAATCCAAGTAACTCTGGTGGGGGTGGACCGTGAACTCCTGACCCCGGGCAGTGGCCAGGAGCTGCCCTTCGAAGTTCCAAGATCTTTAATCCGCGATGGAAGGCAGCTCCCCTCAAGATCTTCTGAGCAGGGGAGAGCGCGATTCCTGGTAGCTAAAGTGGGTAAAACGTTCAACGTGGAAACCAGCATTCTAGCCTGGCTGGGTGGTCCAAGTACCACACTTGACTAGGTGAGTTTAGAAAAGTGGGAGGGATTGTATTCTTTCTCAGGGTTTTTAGTTATTTTTCTTTATCCTCCCAACCCTATGAGCTCCTTAGTTACGGATTCTAGGGTGCCTGGAAGCAGGTGGGGAGAGATTTTTACCGCTCTCTTCCCAAATACTAAGAATATTTGTCCAGGTCTAAGTCAGGATCCGGAGTTCAGGTCTCCTCTGAGGTTAAACTTCACATATCCTTGTGCATTCCCTCTTGCTGCCTACAACACTCCTCTCACCCTCCCCATCCTCTTGTGCCTTGTTAATTCCTAGTCTTGTTTTATCAGGAACCTCACATTTCCCCTCCAGTCTAGGCATTCCTGCTAGTCGCTTCTAGGTGTCTCACCTGTCACAATTAATTGTGGTTGCTTGCTTAGTCTTTGGCCTCTCCTGCTTGACAGTAAGCTCTATGAAGGTGGGGACAACATAATAAATATTGGTCGAATAGTGAACAGCACTTAACAGTCAACTATTTAGGTGTTCCCAAGCCCCCAGCTCTTGAATGAACTTTCCTGGCCTTTCCTTATCTCCTAAATTTTGTTTCAAAGTTAATATTCCCACCATCCCTAAGCCTTCATCCCATCTGTTCAACACAGCCTTCACCTTTCTGAGCTGTGCCATAATTAGCTTAGTGCTCTTTCTTTCTCTGGGTCTCAGATCAGGGACAGCTTATTCATTATAGTGTCTAAGGCCCACAAAAATGAACAAAAAGAAAAAGAAAGGGGGAAATTAACTTTTAGGTTCAAGAAAATGTTGTAATATGTAATATTAATTTATTTGCCTTTATACTAAGGTAGGCATTGACAGTATTGAATTTTACCGGAGCCCTATGATCCTGGAAAACAGCAAGGTTTAAAAAAATCCTTCCACCTCTTCCAGAAATGGTTTACTGCAAGGAACCATTCCTCCCCATATAACTTAGATAAGACCCATTTATGACAAGATTAGACACACCCTTCAAATCCCCATTCTTTGCATCATAATTGATTAGCTAAAGTGTTTGTACCCACTGACCTATCTGACAAAATACCTGCCAACTTGACCTGTCCAAACTTGAGATAATCCTCTCACCTTTTTTCCCCAGCCTGGACTCCTTAAGCTCCCTCCTAAGAATAGGCTGACCTTAGGGTAAACATTCTCTGATCTGTAAAATCATGCCACCCTTGGTCATGCTACTATCCCACAATCAGTTCTTTCTACTGTTGTCTACACCCCTTTATAAAATAAGAGCCTTTTTCTCCCTAACTTGTGAGATACTTGCAATGTCAGGATCAGAGTGTTCTCCCTATTAAAACTGTCCCCCTCCCCATCCTGCCATAGTCCTCTTCCACTCTCTTGCAATTACTCTTTCAAATAAATCAGATTCCCTACTTAAGCCCAATTTGTTTTTTATTTGATATCATAAAATATCATTTTTATTATTTTTTTGATGGAAGAAGGGGCCCATGAAGACAAAAGCGTCTAGGGCCCACAAAAACCAGTGTCCTGTGCCAAATTCCTATCTGTAAAATGAAGTTGGATTACATAGACCAAGACCCTGCTAGATCAAAACCAGTGAATTCAGAAGCAGAATTTCCTGCCCTTGGCCAATCAATACATAGCCACCAACAGAAAGACTTACCCATTTCATTCATCACCCACCTTACTCATGCATTGCTGCTTCTATTAATGGTTAGGGAGAGCTTCCTGTACCTCCTTTATGGGATGAAATAGAGGCCTTCAAGTGTTCCCTTCTGAAAGTCCACTACAAGGAGGAAGGAGGTCTGACCATGCATTGATCTGTATGTCTTTCTCTGATTCTGACACAGTAGCTACTGGTTATGGTAACTTCCTGTTTTCTGATTCGTGTGATTATATTAAATACTAAAACTAAGAAAGGATTTTTTTAAATGATTTTTAAGGCACAAACTATATGATATGCATTGTTATTTCTCACTCAACCAGATAAATTGTTATAAACCCCTTAGGTTAATTTAAAAGTGTTTAATTGGCTGCATTTTTATTAGAAGCTTATTCTCTAAGAATTAACTACATTAAAATAAGTACAAAAAATGGGGAAGAAAAAAAATAGATAGCTCCAATCATAATAATCTAAAATAACCACTAACTCCATATTGTGTATTTTTCCTTGTCTTTCTTTTATCTTAATATTTATATATATAATTATTATAGAGATATAATTTATATCCTTTTATAATATTGCACATTACAAGAAGTTTTCCATATTACTAAAAGTCTTCATTTTTAATAGCTGCATATTAGATCAAGTGAATGCTTCATAATATACCCATTTCTCACTTGCTGCACATTTGTTTCCAGTTTTTCACTGAAATATACAGTGTTGAATATTCTGTCAGACCAGATTCCCAGAAGCAGAATTATTAGGTCAAAATGTATCACCATTTTTATGCATCAAAATATATCTTGCCAAGTTGATTTCCAAGAATTAGAAAAATTATTTTCAGCAATTTATGAGAGAGTCAATTTCTCTGATCTTAGCATGAGGATTAAACATACAGATTTATAGTGTTTTCTAACTTGATGAACTGGATTGCTATTAGCTCCTAGGGGGCAGAGACTGTCTGATTTTATACCATCGTATCTCCATTAACAAGCATAGAATCTGGTGCTGAATAATTGTTCAATAATTATTTGTTAAATAGTGAATAAAAGACTGAATGAAGGAAAACATTTATCAAAGTTACCCAACTGCATTTTGAAATACATAAATCTCCCTAATTTTTATAAATCTTAATCCTTAGGTTTAGACGAGGTCATTAAAAGCTCACCTAGAGTTGCCCTTCAAAAAGGGGTCAAAATTCAATTGGAAGCATGACATCATTGTACTGGTTTGTTAAGTTGCCAGAATGAAATATACCAGAAATGGAATGGCTTTTAAAAAGGGATTTTAATGAGTTAAAAGTTTACAGTTCTGTGGTCATGAAAATATCCAAATTAAGGTACCAGTAAGAGGTTACCTTCACTCAAGAAAGGCTGATATCATTCAGAGCACCTCTGTCAGCTGGGAAGGTTTATGACTGACATCTGCTGGTCCCTTACTTCTGGGCTCTTTTGCTTTCAGCCTCTGTTTCCTGTGGGGATTCCTCACCTAGCTTCTGTGGGCCTTCACTTAGTTCCTCTAAGACACAACTCTGGGTTCTGGCTTGCTTAGCATCTCATGGGAAGGCACATGATAACATTTGCTGGGCTCTGCTTTTGTCTAGGCATCTGCTCTCTCTGTCAGGACTCCCACATCTCCAAATATCTGTGTCTGAACTCTGAAGCAACTGTTCTCCAAGCATCTGCATCTGAGGTTTCTTCAAAATGTTTCCCCTTTTAAAGGATTCCAGTAAACTAATCAAGACCCACCTTGAATGGGTAGAGTCACATCTCCATGTATCCAAAAGGTCACACCCACACCTGGGAGCATTACATCTCTGTGAAGATACTATCTAATCAAAAGGTCTCTACCCTTCAATAGTGAATCAGGATTAAAGGACATGGCTTTCCTGAGGTACATAAGGCTTTCAATCTGGCACAATCACCAAGATGGAAGAGATTGTCCCCTCAGAGACTCTTTAAAAATCTAAAAAATAAAATAAAGTACCTTACTACAACATGTGAAAAACTGGACTATAGATTGTAAGCTTTAAGTGATGTTGAATTTCTTGAACTTGATAACTGCATTTAAAATGATTACAGAAGTCAAAGTTCATGTTCTTAGGAAATATATACGGCAGTATTAAGTGTTCAAGGAGAATGATGTATACAACCTACTCACAGGTGTTCAGAAAATAGGTTAATAGATAGCCCAGATATATGAGTGGACAGATAGATGGATTGATAGACTGATGAATAAATAGAATGATACAGCAAATGTGGCAAAATTTTAAATTTGGTGGATCAAGGTATCTTTGGGGATAGGGGTATGTTGGGGTTCTGTGTAATGGGGTTTTATTATTTTTTGTAACTGTCCTGTAAATTTGAAAGTAATTCAAAATAAAAACTGTAAGAAGAAAAAGAAAATTAGCAAAACATGGTAGGGCCATCTTTCTCAGAGCTCCAGAAAGTAAAGGGTTGCACCAATGAATTACACAATATAGAGGAAATGGACAAACCCCAAGAAACACATAACTTACCTAAACTGTCTCAAGGAGAAATAGATCTCAACAAACCTATAACAAGAAAAGAGATTAAAGGACTAATAAAAATCTCCAAAGAAAGGAAATTCCAGGACCAGAAGACTTCACTGTTGCATTTTATTTTACCAAGCATTCCAACAAAAAGTAACACCAATCCTGCCCACACTATTCCAAAAATTTGAAGAGAAGGGAACATTAACTCATTCTATGAGGCCCTATCACCCTGATATCAAAGCCGGATAAAAATATCTAAAGAAGAGAAAATTACAGACCAATATCCCTTATGAATATAGATGCAAAAATCCTCAACAAATACTAGCAAACCAAATCCAACAACATTTTAAAAGGCTGATATACCATGGCCAAATGGGATTTATCCCAGGAATGCAAGGGTGGTTTAACATAATAAAATCAATTAATGTAATACACCACAGTAACAGAATAAAGGAGAAAAACACATCATCATGTCAACTGATTCAGAAAACTAAGAATAGAAGGAAACTTTCTCAACATGATAAAGGATGATCTACAAATGGTCAATAAAGACATGAAAAGATATGCAGCATCATTAACCACTAGGGAAATGCAAATGAAAACCACATATCTACTAGAATGGTTAGTATTTAAATAAATAGAAAATAAAAAGTCCTGGAGAGGATGCAGAGAATTAGGAACCCAAGTCCATTGTTAGTGGAAATCTGAAATGGTGCCCAGCCACTGTGGGAAATATCTTGACAGGTCCTCAAAAAGTTAAATGTGGCTTAGCAATTCCACTTCAAGGTATATGCCCAAAAGAATTGAAAGCAAGAACTTGAATACATATCTGTACATCAGTGTTCCTAGCAGCATTACTCACAATAATCAAAAGATAGAAGCCACCCAAATGTTCATCAATGAATGAATGGATAAACAAAATGTGTATACATATACAATGGAATATTATTCAGTTGTAAAAAAGAGAAAATGTTCTGATACATGCTACAGTGTGGACGAGCCTTGAAGACATCATGCTGTGTGAAGTAAGCCAGACCCAAAAGAATGATTATTATATGATCTCACTTATATGAAATTTTTTGATATTCAAATTCATAGAGACAGAAAGTAGAGTATAGGTTGCCTGAGACAGAGGTGAGGAATGAGAATCTAATGCTTAATGGGTAACTTTTGGTAGTGGATGTTGATGATGGTGGCACAATATTGTTAATGTAATCAACACCACTGAATTGTATACTTGAAAGTGATTAAAATGGAAAATTTTATGTTATATATACGTTACCACCACACAAACTTTTAAAAAATCTAATAGAACTATTCAACACAGAGGAATACCTAATGTAAACTACGGCCTTTAGCTAATATTGTAATTATCATAATATTGTTTCATCAAGTGTAACAAATGTACCACACCAATGCAAAATGTTAATAATAGGGGAAACTGTATTTGGAAGGAGGGAATATGTAAACTTTTACATATTTTTGCATAATTTTTCTGTAAATTCACAACTGCTCTAAAAATAAAGTCTATTGAAAAAAAATTACAACCTCCAAAGCAAAATTTCTGAAAGGGCCTTTTCTCCTCTTAACAGAACAGATGTCCAAAATTCACATATATAGATTCTCTTCCCTGAAATACAGAAATTGCTTGAAGAGTATTTGTGATAGGTTGAATTATATATCCCAGAAAAGACATGTTCTTAATCTTAATCCGTTCCTGTGGATGTGAACCCGTTGTAAATAGTACCTTTAAAAATATTATTTTTAGTTAAGGTGTGGCCCAACTGAATGAGGTGGGGCCTTGAAACTATTATAGAGGGATTTATGAAGACAAAGCTACATGGAGAAGCAAGAAGCTGGTAGTCAAAGGGAGCATGTGAGAGTAAAGCCAAGGATTGCCAGCAGTCAGCCCCAGAACATCACCATCTTACAGGAGAAAGTATCTCCTTACTGAAACCTCAGTTTTGAAATCCTCCTAACCCCACAATCATGAGCCAATACATTTCTGTTGTCAACTGTGCTGGTTTGAAACTATTATGTACCCCCGAATAGCCATGTTCTTTTAATCCTATTCCAATCTTGTGGGGGCAGACCTATTGTTGGGTGGGATCTTTTAAGTTGTTTCCACGGAGATGTGACCCACAAGTTGTGGGTGGGACTTTTTTATTAGCTGATTTCCATGGAGATGCATCTCTGCCCATTCAAGATGGGTCTTAATCCGCTTACTAGAGTTCTTAAAGAGGGGACCATTTTTTAAAAAGCTCAGCTCCAACACAGACAGAGAACTTTTGGAGATGCAGAAAGAAAATACCCCTGGGGAAGCTGTTTGAAACCACAAGCCAAAGAACCAGTAAATGACAGCCACGTGCCTTCCCAGCTGATAGAGGTGTTGCAGACAACATCGACCTTTCTTGAATCAAGGTATCTTTCTCTGGATGCCTTAGTTTGGACATTTTGATGGCCTTAGAACTGTAGACTTGTAACTTAATAAATCCCCTTTACATAAGACAACCCATTTCTGGTATATTGCATTCTGGCAACATAAGCAAACTAAAACACCAATCCATTATGTTCTATTTCTTTTAGCAGCTAGGAAACTAAGACAGTATGGTATCCATTTTTGTTTGTTTCCAGCCTGCATGTGGATTTTTCTGTCAAGGCAGAGGCAGCAACAGACTCAACACAGGATCAAAACTGGTCTGAATAATTAACCTGTAATCATAGCCTATTCAAAGAACCCAGTCATGGCTAACCCATACTCCTAGAGCTAATCCGTATCAGATGGACTGCCTTGGTCAGGAGCAGTGTGTAAGGGCAACGATGGGAGAAGACAGAGAGAGCCTTCGATCCACCTCTATTTGCAGATCATGTTAGGGGGTGTGCTGAACCTCAGGGTAGGATGGCAGGAAGAACCAAAAGGATTCTTTTCACTTGACACTTCCTCCAATCCTTATTTCTATTAATGTAAACCAAGTCAGGGCTTATAGACCTCAGCAGGAAGAGCGCACTGGCAGCTGAGGACCAGTGTGAGCACTTCAAGTTATTTTGCTTGGCTGACCTGGCATTGTTGTTGCTGTTATATTTTTATTGAATTTGAGTGTCACAGGCCTTACCACTTCCTCTAGTATTTACCCATTCCTGTTATCTGTCTGGACCCTGAAAGTATTCAAGTTTGTGTCCCTAGAATATTTTTATGCTCTCAGAAAAGTTCCTCAAATTACAAAATGCCTCTTCCCTTTCTTCCTACCCCTTCAATAGAGATGGCCAGGCAATGATGCCTGTGCCTGTTTGAAAATATATGTACTACAGAAAAGCCATGTTTTAATCCTGATTCAATCTTGTGGAGGCAGCCATTTCTTTTAATCCTAATTCAAGACTGTAGGGTGGAAACTTTTGATTAGATTATCTCCATGGAAATGTGGCACACCTGATGTGGGTATAACCTTTTGATTAAGTGGAGATCTGACTCTGCCTATTCAAAATGGGTCTTGATTAGTTTACTGGAATCCTTTAAAAGAGGAAACATTTTGGAGAGAGTCAGAAACGACAGAGCTGACAGAAACTTCAGATCAGAGCTGACACAGAGACATGGCAGACACTGCCATGAGATATTGAACAAGCCCAGAACCTGGAGACAGCGAAGGGAAGCCAAGAGATGAAAGCCAGCCTGTGGTAGTAAAGTGAGGAACCCCCACAGGAACAGAGGCTGAAAGCAACAGAGCCCTGGAGCAAGGGACTAGCAGATGCCAGCCAAGCTATGCAGCTGATAGAGCTGTTCCTGACACATCTGCCTTTCTTGATGAAGGTAACTCTTATTGGTGCCTCAATTTGGACATTTTCACTTCCTTAGAACTGTAAACTTGTAACTTATTAAATTCTGCTTTTTAAGTCGTTTCAGTTCTGGTATACCGCATCCCGGCAGCTTTCAAACCAAAACAATACCGTACTTCATAATCTGTTGATCTCTATGCTATAGGGTTCAGAAGATTGAACATAAGGGCAAATATTTCATTTATAATTGAAATGTGTTTCTTTGGTGATAAGATCCTATCTAGTGTGTCCCACTCCCCTTTTTTTGCACTGAAAATTTTTTGCCAGATAAAATAAATATCCCTGGAAGACTTATGGCAATTCAACTTTGATTCAGAATAGATTTTGTGAGACATTATAATGCAAGAATGAATAGGACATATCCAGAATTGATAAATCCATAGAGATAGAATAGAGATTGGTGGTTGCCAGGGGCTAGGGGGGCAGGGAGGAAGGAGTGAGGGGAAACTGCTTGATAGGTAATGGGTTTTACTTTGGAGTGATTGGAAGGGTTTTGTAATGAGATAGAGGTGGTCACATGACATTGTGCATATACTAAATGCCACTGAATCATTGACTTTAAGATGATTACTTATATGATATGTAAATTTTATTTTTTAATTAATAGAAATAATGCCTAAGGAAATTAGTTTGTCCAATTCTTTATAATAAAAAATAACTTGTGACAGTTTTAATATGTGTCTAAAGTTCTTTGATATTTCTCCCTTTGGTGGGTGTTCCAGTTTGAAGGTATTATGTATCCCAGAAAAGTCATGTTTTGATCTTGATCTGATCAGGTAGAGCAGCCATTTCTTTTAATCCTGATTCAATACTGTAGGTCATAAAGTTTGGAAACTTTTGATTAGATTATCTCCCTGGAGATGTGACACACCTAGTTGTGGGTATTAACTTTAATTAGATGGAGATGTGACTCCAGCCATTCCAGGTAGCTCTTGATTAGTTTAATGGAATCCTTTAAAAGAGGAAACACTTTGGAGACAGTCAGAAGTGACAGAGCTAACAGAAACTTCTGAGCAGAGCTGACACAGATGCCAACACTTGGAGAACAGAGACACAGATACTTGGAGATGTTTGGAGCCCAGCAGATATTTCCATGAGGTGTTAAGCAAGCCAGAACCTGGAGAGAGCCAAGGGAAGCCAGGAGGTGAAAGCTAGCCCCAGAGAAGCAAAGTGAAGAACCCCCACAGGGACAGAGACTGAAAGCAACAGAGCCCAGGAGCAAGGGATCAGCAGATGCCAGCCACGTAACCTCCCAGCTGACAGAGGTGTTTCTGACCCATCAGCCTTTCTTGACTGAAGGTAACTTCTTGTTGCTGCCTTAATTTGGACATTTTCAGTTCCTCAGAACTGTAAACTTTTAACTTATTCAATTCTCCTTTTTAAAAGCCATTCCAGTTCTGATATATCACATTCTGGCAGCTTGAAAATTAATACAGTAGGGGTTAATTCTTGTCTGTGTGTAGGCTGTACTAGCCACTCACTTCTAACAAAATATTGTAGAAACGTTAGAAAATAACTATCAAATATAGGTTATGAAATTATATTGCAATTTCCATCATGCTCTCTCTCTCTCTTTCTTGAATCAGTCTCTCTGGAAGAGACATGTTGTGAGTCCACTCAAGCAGATCTATGCACAGGCTCACACAGCAAAGAACTGAGACTTCCTGCCAACAGTCAGATGAGTGTGCTGTCTTGGAAATAGTTTCTCTTGCCCCGGTCAAACCTGCAGATGACCACAGCCCCAGCTGGCACCTCGAGTGCAATCTCACGAGAGGCCCTGCACCAGAACCACCCAGCTAAGCCACTCTTGAATCTGACCCCCAGACATTCTGAAATAAAAATTTTTGTTTGTTATAAAGCACTACATTTTGGGGTAATTTGTTGCACAGCAATAATAACTAAATACAGAACTTATTCAGAAGCTTCCCTGATAATGATATACTAAAGAGGATAATACTAATTATCTGAGTCATTTTTAGAGTTTTCTGCATTACAATGCCTTACTGATCTCCAAAAACCTCACAAGGTGGCCTGAATTCTGTGGGCATGCCATTTTTTTGATTATCTAGGATCTGTCCATTTCCTATGCTTGGAGGATCTCTACCCCCTTTATGGTGCAGAGCCCATTTCTTCCTGTTGAAGCTGAAAAGTGGTGCCACGGCTTGCTTTGGGGTCTTCCATTTCAAAGAGGACACGGACATATGGTCTAGTTTTTGCCAATCAAATTCAGAGCCCTAAACAAAATCTATTTTGGTAGTAACTCAAGGAGTTTCAGAGGCAAAACTGCTGAGGGCAACGAGAAGTGCAGTATCTTCAGTGGCTGCATCTGCTGCAGCAAAAAGCATAGGGGTCAGTGTGTGTGTGTACCCAGTGTGTGTACCCAGTGCCGCTGGCTGTGATGCCTCCTTGGAACCAGCTCTGCAGTATGACTTCAGACACTGTCATGACTGCCTAGTATCCAAGCTGAGCTTTCCATTTCCTGAGAGAGATCCAATATCCTTTTATGAAATCCTCTTCTGCTGAGATTAAGTAGTGTTGCTTTCTATTGTATACAAGTAAAAATTCTGACAGAGACAGGTAGATATCTCTATTTCAAAGTTGAGAAAATTGAAATCAAAGATGTTAAATGACTTTTCAGCAGATATAAGTTGCAGTTGGTAGAACTGGACTACATTAGCTAAGAAAACAAGGGTTTTAATTTAGAATTTTAAAAACAAAGGATTTTGTTTTTCTTTAAACCAGATGAAATGCTGGTTTTCTGCCCTGCAGCACATTAAATACCAACAAGATTGAACCCCTTGCTGCGGAAATAAACCCTGCTCCTCCAAGCTTCCTTGATTGTGCATAGATACTTCACCTGCAAATGTTTTCTCTGCTTATCCCTGCCTCCCACTCACTTTAACCAATTTGAAAATTCCTGTTCTTACTTCAACAACCAAATTTAATGACAGTTCTTCTTCATAGCTTCTTCTGACTCCTTGGAAACAAGGAATATTCTCACCTGCCCCAAATGCTCTCCCTGAGTTCTGTTTCTATCCATGATGAAATGCTTATTTAGCTTGTTCACCTGTATATTAGTTTGCTATCTGCCAGAATGTGATATGCCAGAACTGGAATGGTTTTTACAAAACGGGAATTCAATAAGTTACAAGTTTATAGTTCTAGGGAAGTGAAAGTGTCCAAATTAAGGCACCAACAGGAGGTTACCTTCACTCAAGAAAGGCTGATACTGTCTGGAACAGCTCTGTCAGCTGGGAAGGCACGTGGCTGGCATCTGTTCTCCCCTTCCTCCTGGACTCCTTTGCTCTCAGCCTCTGTTCCTATGGGGGTTCTTTACTTTGCTTCTCTGGGCTGACTTTCATCTCTTGGTTTCCCTTGGTTCTCTCCAGGTTCTGGCTTGCTTAACACTTCACAGCAACATCTGCTGGGCTCCAAGCATCTCCAAATATTCGTGTCTCTGCTCTCTCTGTCAGCCCTGAAGTTTCTGTTGGCAGTCTTTTTGTCAGCTCTGTCGTTTCTTTCTCTTCTGACTCTCTCCAACATGTTTCCTCTTTTAAAGGATTCCAATTAACAAACCAAGGCCCACCTGGAATGGATGGAGTCACATCTCCATCTAATCAAAGTTAATACCCACAATTAGGTGTGTCACATCTCTCTGAAGAAAATCTGATCAAAAGAGTCCAACCTACAGTACTGAATCATGATTAAAAGAAACAGGCTGCTCCTGCAAGATTGGACCAGGATTAAAACATGGCTTTTCTGGGGTACATAATACATTCAAACTGCACAACTTATCTGTCCAACCCCACCGCACCTCCAACAATAAGAACACAAACACTCCAAATTCTGCTCAACCAATGCAAGTCATACTGAAAATTAATTTTAAAATTTCCACAATGAACAGGAAGCCCAGCATTCTGATGTACTGAGCTAGAGGAATGCTGACAGCCAAACATATAACCCCTATGAAGGACAATAGATTTTCAGAAGAAAATTTAATGTTATCAGAAAAGGCCTCAAAATAATGACATTTGTAGTTTTCTAAAAAAAAAAAAAAAAAAAAGTGGGTGAGACCCCATCTGATTGTGAAAGTCTATATTTGATAAGTCCAGCCTTTACTCAGAATGTCCACTCAATTTTTACTGTCTTACATTTTGTTGAAAAGCAAGGGATTGTCAAAATTATACAGAAAACTTCCAACATGAAAAAGACTAAAATATATCAACCAGAAAGGAGCAAAGAAAGATACAGAAACAATTCAGGGAGCAGACTAAGATTTCAAAATATATATATATATATTATCAGGGAAAAGAGAAATTGCACCTATAAAGCAAGAATATGACTTGATTTAAACAAAAAGGAATAGAGAATGAAAGAGTTCTTTTGAAAGTTAAAAAGGTAAAAAAGTATACATTTTAATGGAAGGGCTGAAAAATCATGATAAGGCAATGTCTCTGAAAGTAAATGAAAAAAGAAAGTGATCACCAATGGGAAAGAAAAGATTAGAAAACTAAAGGATCTATCCAGGAGATCTGTATTAGAGTTCTCTAAAGAAACTGAATTAACAGTATATATATATATATATATATATAGTAAATAGTAAGAGATTTATTATAGTAATTGCCTCATGAGACCAAGGGGATGGCCAGTGTGAATTCCTTAGGGCAGGCTACAAGTTGGAAACTCGAGTGAAGGTGATATTGAATTCCCCATGAGAAATGGGCCAGCTGAAGTAAAGATAGAAATTCTTTCTGATGGCTGAAATCCTCAGTATTCCAACAAGTGTAAGTTTTAGTATATGTAAATTTTAAAATATGTAGCTAGGAATCACAGAGACATTCACTTAAATGTGCAGAACTAAGTAGAGACCAGAATGTATTTATCTCCAATGTAATAACAGCTCAGTAAAAGAAAGCAAAACACTTCAGTGCCTAGGAACTCCAAGGACCATATTAAGGAATATTTTACCAGGATAAATTTTCACAAATTTTAAAAAATGGGGTCGGATGCCTCATTTGTGAAATCATTACCATATTTATTTGAAATTGTTTACAGATTTTGCATCTCAACAGATAATCCCAGAGAATTCTCTCAAACAGCCTTCCTTTTCTTAAACACTGCAATTACTTGAAATTCAAGAAAAGAGACAGAGGCATGTGATCTGTGAATTTGGGGTCTGCCTCTAGCTATGAGACTATAAACATCACACAATCATTCGGAAACCCATTATTTTTATCTGTAAGGAAATGTCCTCTGTAAACTGCCAGGGATATGCATGTTAGAATTATTAAAATAATTCTGTCCCGCAGGGGTACAGAGACAGAGTCTCTCTCTCTCTCTGACTTGCTAATAGGCAACAAGCCGTCTTTCTGGCAGCCAATACTAGAGACTAAAACTGCAGATATAATGCCTAGAGGGAGGTACCTTGCTCTTCAAGGCAGGGTCTCTCCTTTTTAAAAGGTTCTGTAAGGTTACATTGTGTATGTCGATGAATTTCCACTGTCAAGAGACTCTCAGCATTGAGACCTAGGGGAAAAGCTGATCACAAATGGCTAGTTGCAGATCGCTGCTCTAAGCAGTTCCCAAACTTTAAGATTTTATAGATTAGTAAAATTTCAAAAATAATAATAATAATAATGGGAAGGGAAAATACAGCACTGCCAATTTTAATTTTCCCAAATAATATAAACAAAAAATAAAAACATACAAAGGTTCAATTTTATGAAGTTATAGAATGCCAGATATAACAAGCAGATTCTAAAGGTGTCTAGACAGAAGTTCCTACAAAGGAAGAAGAAAAATCTTAGACTTTTTAGCAGTTGTGCTAGATACTAGAAAACAGTGAATTTTGAGGAAAACATGATTTTCAACACAGAATTCTATATCCAGCCAAATTATCAAATAAGTCTAAGATATTTTCACAATATGAGACTAAATAAATCTCCCAAACATACTTTTTAGGAAATCATGGATGATATCTTCAGCAAAATAAGGAATTAACTAAGGAGGAAAATATGATATCCAGGAATTATGGGAACAGGGAGTCAACATGGAAAGTGGTGGAGGAAAAACCCGGAGTGAGACATGTGCTCCAAGTCCTGAAAGCAACCAGTTTATTCTGGAGAGAAATAAAAGGGTGCAGGAGAGCAGGCCACGCCATGCTGGAGACCCGGGTTTGATTCCTGGTGCCTGCCCATGCAAAAAAAAAGAGGGTGCAGGAGAGAGTCTGTAGTGAGGAAAAAAGTGGAATTGATGGATTCTGTACAGGCTACTAGGGTTGCAGGAAAGGGCAATGAGGGAGTTAATGCATAATGGGTGTGGGGTTTCTGTTTGGGGTGATAGAAGGGCTTTTATAATGGATAGTAACACATCGTAAATATGATTGATCCCACTGAATTGTATGCTTGAAAGGGGTTGAGATGGGTAATTATATATTTTTCTGTATACATAATTAAAAAAAAAAGAAAGAGACTAAATGGACTATGACAAATAAATGCAATATAATGTTCTGAAATGCATCTAAAAATAATGGAAGAGAAAAGGCCCAAAAAGACATCATAGGGGCAACTGAAAAAAAAAAAGGTATACAGTCTATGCGCTTAATATCATTGTTAAATTTCTTGAATTTGATAACTATACTTAATGAGGTTGAGTTTATATCCTTGTTCTTCAGAAGTATTACATGTATAAGGGGCATGATGTATCAACACATTCTTTTTTTTTTTTACATGGGCAGGCACGGGGAATCGAACCCGGGTCCTCTGGCATGGCAGGTGAGCATTCTTGCCTGCTGAGCCACCGTGGCCCGCCCTCAACACATTCTTAACTATTTAGAAAATAGATAGATTAGATAGAGAAATAATAGATAGATAGATACATACATACAAACATGCATACATACATACATAGTGTGCTGGTTTGAAACTGTTATGCACCCCAGAAAATCCATGTTCTTTTAATCAAATCTTTTGGTGTCTGACATATTGTTTCAGGGTGGGACCTTTTGATTGGATTGTTCCCAAGGGGATGTGACCCTGTCTATTCAAAGTGGGTCTTCATCCATTTAGTGGAGTCCTTTAAGAGCGCTCACTCATGGCCGAGAACAGCCAGAGAGAAATACCCTGGATGCTAAGTAAGGACTCACAGAAATAGCCAGAGTCTAGAGAGAACAAAGGGAAGCTTAGAGATGAAATCCAGAGTTTGCCCCAGAGAAGCTGAGTGAGGGCTCACAGATGCTTGGAGAGAAAGCCACTGGAAACCAATCCATTCCTGGTATATTCCATTCCAGCAGTATTAGCAAACTGAAGCACACAGACACATAAATACATACAGAATGATGTAACCAATAAGGCAAAATATTAAAAGCTGGTAAATCTGGGTATCTGGATAAGGGTTATATAGGAATCCTCTATATTGGTTTTGATTTATTTTTGCAACTGTCCTGTAAATTTGAAAATATTTCAAAATAAAAAAGATTTGTAAAAAATAAAAAAAGAAAAGATTACTTAAAATTCACTCTATTTAGGGTGGGCCACGTTGGCCCAGCAGGCAGAGTTCTCACCTGCCATGCTGGAGACCCTGGTTCACTTTCTGGTGCCTGCCCACTGGAAAAAAGAAAAAAAAATCACTCTATTTAAAATTTGCTATAAAAGGGTGGTAGTGGACATTTGTGTTTTGTTTGGGCTTCCCGGGCTCCTGGAACACCTCCGCCTCTGGGGGCATATTTCCCACTTTACTCACTTCTACCTCCTCAAGGCAGGAACAGAAACTTTCTTTACCAGCTTTCCTTGTAGCCAGATTGAGGCATATGATCTAGATTCACCAATTTGATGCACCCCGTGAGATGTAGGTTAGCAATATCGACAGAGTAGGTGCCTTGCAGAATTCAGTCAACTTGGTGGTGGCGATGTGGTGGTTCCAATGACAGGAGGGCCCAGCACCCAGCAGCAGCAGTGAGAATTCTTGCCATTCTTGCTTCCACCAAGCAGGTCTAAACTTAACAGTCTTCACATACACCTAAATACATTTTTGTTTCTGCTGAAACTTCTAGAGTGGGTGCCTGTTGTTTGCAACTAAAGTCGCTAATGGAAAATAAGAATTTAGCATTGACTGTTGACATTTCACATGCATTCTTTCATCAGATTATCACCCTTTAAACCAAGGCAATGGAATACCAAAACTATGAAAATACCTCACAATGATGAAAACTTGTGGAGACTGAAAAATCTTCCTTCTGATCAGTCTTTGGGGAATAGAACAGGAGCTTTCAATTGTTATGCTATTCAGCTAAAGCCTGACCTATGGAAATTATATAATTTTAAACATTATCAAATCCAATGCCACATTTTTAGCTTGGAGCATAAAAAGGCTTAAGTAGTTAAGGAATTTACTCAAGGTTGTGCTCGAAATATAAACTTTTTAGCTCAAGGGTCTTCCTACTGCCCTTAACCACTTCAGTAAAAAACCACTCCATGCTAGTAATGTCTTGCTCATTACTCAAATCAAGGACTTAATGTTTCTATAAACACATATTTCAAGATACATTTTGGTTAAAATTGATTAGATAATGAATTTTTTTTAAATGTATTTGGGAGTGGGAGTTGGAGTGTATTCCTTCCTGAACTGACAGTGGGCTTAAAGATCCTTGGGATGACTTTTAAAGAAATTATAAACTGATGACACTATGAATTGAATAAAATGAGGGAAGATTTTTGATTATAGCCTTGGTATCGGGCAGCCTCTAATATGATATTTTAGGTGAAAGGTAGAATTTAGACAGGTTATTTTTCTAACACCTGATTTCAAGGTCAAATGCATTTTTTTTCATGTTTTATGTGCCTATACTGACAGCAAAATGAGAAAAGACAAGTCAACATCTTTTTTTGTTGTTGTTTTTAAGGGATAGAATTTTTGGTTTTAAAAAAGGTAAACATTGAAGCAATGTGAAGTTGTTGCTGCAACAGTGATCAAACCTAATTATTTCCCATGCTCTAAATGCTTCATGTAAGAGCAGAATAATTACCCAAAACAATAATATCAAATGAATAATCCAGATAAACTAGTTTGAATTTTGCAATCTCCTTGTGAATTCTGCTCAGTAGTCTATATAAACGACTACTACATTGTCTACTAAATCATCAGCAAATGCAAGTTTTCAGAAGAAAAACTGTCTCCTAGATTTTAGTACACTCTGACATGAAAGAAAGGTTAATTCCCAGAACTTAATTATGTTAACCTCCCAGAAAGGGTCAAGGAACACAGTAGTATATAGTTAGTATCCTAGTACTATATTTTTCATCCTGCCTGGGAAAATCAGTTCAAGAACTAGGACTCAATTCCAACTTTTAATACAATACCATCTCACTTTTAGGTACTGCTACTTTAACAAACTTTCATATATTTTATTTTAACCAATCTAATGAAAGGAGAAGATGTACAAATAATAGAAAAAGGACATGACAGGGAAATCATGGGCTTTTGGATTTGCATTGCTTTCAGTTATTCTGCATTATGTCATCATTTTGAGGGTAACCCTAGTTGTCATCCTAAGCAGTTGTTTCCTTTAGGTTATTTTTCAAGATCAAACAAGATTGTCTTGTTCCTTTTAATTGAATCTAGGCTATTTCATGGATAATAAAAACTCTCCTCCTCAGTTCTCAACTTTCTATCTTCAAAAATAATCCAGGTAACCCCATTTTAGTTTCTTAGGTGGCTCCAAATAAATACCATGAAATTGTTTCGTTTAAACAATGGGAATGTATTTGCTTATGGTTAGGATCCAGGAAAATGTCCAAATCAAGGCATCATTAAGGTGATGCTTTCTTCCTGAAGACTGGATGCTAGTATTCCTTGGTTTCTCAGCCACATGTCAAGGCACATGGCAGCATTGGTGGTCTCT
This sequence comes from Myrmecophaga tridactyla, assembly GCA_004026745.1. Taxonomy (NCBI): domain Eukaryota; kingdom Metazoa; phylum Chordata; class Mammalia; order Pilosa; family Myrmecophagidae; genus Myrmecophaga; species Myrmecophaga tridactyla. The sequence continues at coordinate 31,055 of PVIY010015112.1, forward strand.
CCCTACTTTCCTGGATTTTGTTGATTTCAGCTTCTTCCTTCCTTAGCACTCTCTCTCTCTCTCTGTAAATGGAATGCAATTATAAAGGACTCCAGTAATAGGTCTAGGACCAATCCTGAATGAGGTAGGTCCCACCTTAACTGGAGTAGCCTCATCAAAGGGTTCTTCTCACAATAGGCTCACACCCACAAGAATGGATTAGATTTAAGATTATGGTTTTCTGGGGTACATACAGCTTCAAACCACTACACCTCCCATTTGCTCACTTTCATCCATCAATCCATTTTTTCATGTTCCCTTATGGGAAAACTACTCAATTTATTTTACTCTCATCACATATTCTGCTTGGTTCTAAATTTCTGCTCCTTTTATTTCCCTCCTGTTTTCTCATTACAGCCTCCATTTTTCCCTTTATGGCATATATCAAAATTGTGATTTATATTCATTTGCTTATTTACTTTTTTCCCCCACTGGACTATTATAAGCTCTTTATGGCAATGACCAAATCAATTTCTTACACTACTGTTTATTCAGTGATTATCAGAGTACCTAAGACATAGGAAATCTTAATAAGTATTTATTGGAAAATATAATGAATAAATTTATATTATCATTTAACCACTTATAAAATGTAAAGTTAGATCCTAATTCATATATAACACAATGGGAATTTCAATTGAACTAAATATTTAGAAGTTTACAAAAAGGAAACCATGGAATCACCAGAGGTAAACATCAGTAACTATTTAAAAACTTAGTTACCCAAAAGAGCTTCTTTCATCCATGTTTTTTCTTTCTCCTGTATCTCCCCTTCTCTTCTGCCTTCCTACTCTCCTTCCCCTCTCCTCCCAGTCTTCTCTTTCTTCCTTCTTCTTCTATTTTTAGAATGAAAACTTTCAAGAAATCATGCAGATACCAAAGATTATTGAGAAAATGTAAATCCTTTCATAATCTATCCTATTCACCATTCTCACTTTCCCATCACACACAAATCAAGGTGATCTTTTTGTTTCTTTTCATCTGAGAGGGACATTTTGTGTATGGGCCAGAGACTGGAATTATCAAGGAAATGAATAAATTTTATTGTGTTTAATATAAATAATCTGTACAGCAAAATCATTATAAACAAAGTAAAGTGGCAAATAACTAACTTGGAAAAATACTTTCAACTCATGTTGAAATTATAACAATCTCTGATGGATTAATGATAGCAGCAAATTCCTTGTCACTTCACCATTTAGAGATGGAGTTTATTTCCTCTTCCCTGAATCTAGTCTGGCCCTGTGAATGCTTAACTAATAGAAGTAGGAAGAAATTAAATTGCTGGTTTTGGACCTAAGACTTTAGAAGGCTTGGAAGCTTCCATTTTCGAGCTGTCAGGAGTCCTAATCTACTCTACAAGAAGTTCAACTACTTTCCTGAAGAGAATGCATGAGGAGACTACATGGAGAAGCCATGAAAAGAAAAGGCTCTTGGACTGCATGGAGAGGAAGGGAGGGTCAGGCATCCAAGGGACATCCAAGTGACTGCTTCGGTTTGCTAAAGCTGCTGGAATGCAATATACAAAAATGTACTGGCTTCTACAAAAGGTAGTTTATTAAGTTACAAGTTACAATTATAAGGCTGTGAAAATGTCCAAAATTTTTTTTTGGAAAAAAAAAGATACCTTCTCAGAGGAAAGGCTGCTGGCATCCGGGGTTCCTCTGTCACATGGAAAGACACATGGCAATATCTGCTGTCCTTCTTTCCTGGCTGCTGGTTTCAAATGGCTCTCTCAGCTCCTCTGGGTCCTTCTTGCTTCTCCCAGGGATGTTTCTTTCTTAGCTTTCCCTATTTCTGTGAGCTCTCTTAAAGGACTCCAGTAAAGGCGTAAGACCCCCTTGAATGAGCAGGATCACTCTATGGAAACAACCTAATCAAAAGGCCCCACCCACAATAGGTTTACACCCACAAGATTGAATTAAAAGAGCATAGCTCTTCTGGGGTACATAACAGTTTCAAATCAGCACATGTACATTGAAGGCTCCAATGATTCTAGCCCAAGATGCCATCTGATGGCATCCTTGTGAAAGACCCCAATGAAACCAACAGGACTACTTAGCTGATCCCGGTCAACCCAGAATCAGGAGAGATAAAGTGTTGATGTTTAATGTAGAAATAAGTAACTGAAATGAAATTAGGCAGCTAGAAGTACTATGTAATAAAAAACCCTAAAACATAGAGCATTTGCTTTGAGACTGGATGAGAGGCCAAAGCTGGAAGGACCTCAAGGAAATTGTAAAAGTTGGGTTGATCATAAACTCAATTGTAGAATTTGAATGTGACAATTTGGGATATTTGGCTGAGGAGATTACTAAACTAAGTGTGAAGGATGCAGCCCAGTTTCACCTTGCAGCTTATAGTAAAATGTGACAAAAAAAAAAGGATATGCTGAAGACTGAACTTTTGGCAATGAAGAAATCATAAATTGATGGTCTGGAAAATTCTGGGCTTCCAGAAAGTGAGACCCCAGAGAATAGTGCCCCACATGAGGATTTAACCATATATGGAATTGGTCACCCATTAGAAGACAAGCCAGGATTGGAGATGGAGTTATCCAGAAAGGATTATGGAAGGTCCTATGGTCTGAGGACTTTGATCCATGTATGCTACATGCCATGTCAAAAAAATTTTTGCAAGACCTGTATAAATGGAACCACTGCTGGTCTGGCCTGGAAGGACAGAAAATGGACAGATAGAAAGAAGAATAACCTCAGAGGTAGAACCATGGGTTCTAAGGTCTGAAGCCAAGAAACCTTGGGCCATAAGAATGGGTCCACCTGTATGTGTGGAGGGGATGAGTTTGCTCTGAAGGCAGAGGATGGGCTTTCTGCCTCATTGTTCAGAAAGAGTTCTGGTGCCCTAGGCCTCAGAGAGGGTGGAGCACATTTCCCAGGGATTGGGGATTGCTGGTTGCCACCCCATTGTTCTGAAGAGGTTGAGCATGTGCCCTGGAGATGGCAGGGAATCTAGGTGCCACACAGATGCTTGAGGAAGGTGGGGCTGAGAAAAGGATAGTCTCCCCAATGTCCCCCAATGTTGCAACCTTCACCCCAGTGCTTAGAAAGAACAGGGGTGCCTGTTTTTCTTCTGTGTAGACCCTTGGAAAGGGTTGGACTGGCACTTTCTAAAGCCCCAAGGATGAATGACTCTCAGACTTTGAAACCTAATGGAGTTTGCCCTGCAAGTTTTCAGAATTGTTCAGGTCTAGTAACCCCTGTGTTACTTCCAATTTCTCCTTATGGCAATGGGATCGTTTATCCTATGACTATTCCTTCTTTGTATATTGGAAGCATACAACTAAAGTTCACAGGTCCACAGCCAGAGGAGGATTTTGCTTTAGGACAGACCATGCCTGTAACTGATTTTGATAAAATTGTACACTATTTTTGAATTGGTATTGTATTTGTATTGTTACTAAAACGATTCAAGACTCTTGAGATATTGTGAAGGACTGAATGCATTTTGTACATGGAAAGATTTAGTGCACTGTATGCACTAAATGTAGTGCAGGACAGATGAGCACAGTTAGCAAAAAAAAAATCTGTTACTGTTTTCTATTTAGAGATAAGTACGGTTTAAGGTGATATGTATAGTTGCCAAGTTGCCAAGTGGTGAACACTGTAGTACTTAGGCTCAAGCGTCAACTTGGCCAGATGATGTTACTAGTTGTTCTAATGCTGTGGACTTAAATCATCAGCATGGAATTTCATCTATGTTTGATTACATCTGTAGTGGGCTAAAGGGAGTGCCTTCCTTAATTTTAAGTGAGGCTTACAAGGAGAGGTCAGAAGAGACCCCTGCAGCTCAGACCCAGACATTTGGAGATACAGAAAAGAATGGCCCCAGGGAAAGCTGTTTGAACCCAGAAGCAAGGAGAGGAGACCAGCAGACATTGCCGTGTGCCTTGCCATGTGACAGAGAAAGCCAGATGAGCTAGCTGACTTTCCTCCAAGGATCTGTAAATTTGTAAATAAATAAATCCCCTTATTAGAAGACAGTGCTTCTCCAGTGTGTTGCATTCCAACAGCCTCAGCAAACTAGAACACTCACTAACATCAAAGAATGAAAATTAAAAGAACATCTGGCTATTTCATTTTTCTATGGCCCATTAAATTGACCAAAATAAAATAGAATGATAGCATCCAGCATTGGCGACAACCTGGAAAGACATTCATGCTTTTATTTTGCTAGTGCAAATGAACATCAGTAAAATATTTTTGAAGGGCAATTGCAATATGTACTAAATGCCTCGAAAATGCATATGTCCTTTGACCCAACAATTTAATTTTTAGAAAAACTTCCTGAGAAAATGATTAAGAATTATACAAAATTATAGCCATGAATATATACTCAATGCAGTACTTTATATAATAATAAAAATTTGTTTGTGATTGTTCAACTCTAGGAGATGCATTCAGTTCTGGTATAGCAAAAATGAGGTTGCAAAATTGTTTGTATGGGCTTGAAAAGATGTCCACAATACATTGTTAAGTACAAAAAGCAGGCAACACAATGATGTTGTGATCTTATTTTGTTAAAATATAATATTTCATATTTATTATATGTATAAGAAGGCATCTGTTCTAGTTTGCTAGCTCCTAGAATGCAATATACCAGAGATGGAATGGCTTTTAAAAAGGGAAATTTATTAAGTTGCAAGTCCACTGTTCTAAGGTTGGGAAAATGTCCAAATTAAAGCAAGTTTATAGAACTATCCACTCTAAGGCATCGAGGAAAAGATACATTGGTTCAAGAAGGTTAGGATTCTCTCTCAGTTGAAAAGGCACATGGTGAACATGGTGGCGTCTGCTAGCTTTCTCTCCCGGCTTCTCATTTCATGAAGCTCTCCCAGGGCACTTTCCTCCTGAATCTCCAAAGGTCTCTGGCTGTGCAGTTCTGTCAAGGTTCTAAAAGGGATTCTTGCCAAAATGCTTCCTCTTTTAAAGGTTTCCAGTTAAGGTGCACCTGGAATGGGTGGAGTCGCATCTCCCTCTAATCAAAAGTTAATATCCACAATTAACTCCACCTGGAATGGGTGGAGTCACATCTCCACGGGAACAATCAAAAAGCTCCCTGCCAGCAATACTGAATGAGGATTAAAGGACATGGCTTTTCTGGGGTCCACCACAGATTTCAACTGGCACAGCATCCAAGGAAGTGGTAGCAGGTAATATAAACAGTATTAGTAAGAGAGCCTGGAGATGCAGACAGGTCATTCAGTGCCTTAATCCTTGATAGAAAATTTAGTTATTTTTCCCACAACAGCATGAGCCATGGTAAGGTTTTAAAGAAAGGCAACAGTAAAATGTAATTGCAATGATTGCTGTGTGATATTCTCATGGAGGTGAGCAAGAGTGGAAGCAAAGATACTGGTTGGTCCATATCTAAGGTGGGCTCTGATAGTTACTGATTTAGGAAATAATTGTGTTTCTGGCACAGACTCATTTATTCATTTAATGAAGGTGTTTAGTGGATTGGGGTGGGGTGATAATGAAGTGGGATATGGTCTACAGAGGCTCTAGGACCCTTTAGCTCTCCAATATAATGCCCTTCACATAGCATTCTCATACTGTACTCAATAAACCATGTGAATGATCTTGAATTAAGATATTACAACAGCCTTACACAATGAGTATTATCATCCTATTACAAAAATAGGTTAACAGCAAAGTTTCAGAAGTTAATAACTTGTAGAAAGCCATAATACTGGGCATTAAACTCTGTGCCATCTGATTCCAAAGACCTGTATGCTTTCCTTTATTGCCATGTTGCCTTTATGAAGGGTTGAAGCTTGGTCTGGACAATATAACCACCAATCTTTGAAAGCCCACTGTGTTTAAGACCCTGTGCCAATTGCTTTTATCACATCGTCTCACTGCCTTCCATGCTTTATGAGAGGCAGCTCTAGTGTAGTGACTAAGAACTTGGACTCCAGAGCTAGGCAGTTAAGTAGGGGAGCTTCCCCCACTTAAAAGCTCTTATGCTTTGAGGCAAGGTATTTAAACTCTCTGGGCCCCAGGTTTCTTTTTCTGTAAAATGAGGATGATATTAAGACCTACCTCCCAGAAGGGTTATGGGGATTAGATAATGCATTGTAAAGCTTTAGTAGGACCGAACACATACTAAGCTCCGTACGTTGTTATTGTTGTAATTATTATTCCCCTTTCACAAATGAGGAAACTGGGGCTCAGAGAGTTTAAGTAATTTACTCAGGGTCACACAACTATAATTTTGCAGTAGTAATGTAGTTTGATGTTGGTGATGGAGTGGGTGATCACAAGTTCCCCTTAACATTGCCTCTCATCCCACATTCCAGATTCTAGTGTGGTACAACCTATTACCACTTAATAAACCAAAGGGAGAAAAAATTATAACTATTGAAAATGTGATAATAAATTATGATGGTCTATGCAAGTATGCATACATCTGATTGCAAATATTACCATATATATAAAATATGAGTAGAGTGTATTTTTGAGACTACTATAAATATTTCATACTTTTCATAGAGTTTTAAGTTTGTGCTTAAAAACTAAGCACAAAGATAAGCTGTGTATATTCTATAACCTAGAAAGGTCTACTAAAGATTAGGCCCCTCCAATGAAATGGGAAGGAATGGATATAAAGTGGGGTAAAGGAACATGGTGATGCCCACCCTTTGGAATTTAAACTTACATCTACCAAACTCCAAAGCTTATGCCTAAATCCATTGATTTATAAGTTTTCCATGTCTGTTAAATGATATCATTTTTCTTGAGCTGGGACTCCTGAAATGACATTAGAGAAGCCCAAATCTCCTTGGTCACCAGAGAGAGGCACTGCCAGAAATGGTTTATTAGCAGGCCTGGCTGGTTGACAGACTTGCCAATTGAGAGAAGCCGGTGTAGCGTTTACTCTTTGGGACCTTTCAGCCAGTTTGTTTGTTTCTCTCTTCAGCTTGTTAACTCCCCAAGAGTGCTAAAGAAAAAGCAATGAGCAGTTTATAAGACCCTACTTAAATCCTTATACCCTATATCGTTATAGCCTTATATCTTATATCCTAAGATATTTAACATCCTTTGAAACCAATAGAATGAAAGTGTAGGAAAAAGTTCCCCCCAGTTAACTTTTGGCTCTAGTGACCTTTTTGCTGCCCTAGTGCTCTTTCTTTTCATTTTTATTATTTATTCTTTATTATGTATTATAGGGAAGGCCAGATATATTGAATTTTTATGCATCCCTTAGCAATGGATCAAGGCATTTTTAGCTGGTGGACTGGCTGGCACTCTGCCTACTACCTTCATCTCTTTGTGAGAAGGAGCTATTCTAATTTCAAAATCTTACCAAAACCTACCTGATTTTAAACTATTTTTACTTATTGATGAGCCTTTGCTTTCCCACCAGATAACAGTTGAACTCCATTTAAGCCATTGATTTGAGTTTCTTGGGAATCTTGGAAAATGTCACTGTGCAAACCCAGATTAAGAATCTGGCGATAAAATTCAGATATCACAAAGAGGGCCAAAATGATGAGCAAGATTCACATTCAGGAAAGGAATCTAACTTAACCTCCAAAGACCTCTCATAGGAGGAAACAAAAGTGATTGGTAAAAACAATTTACTCAAATTAAGAAGCCTCTTTTTCTTTTGTAGGATGATAGCATGGTAAGGGAACTTGAAAGACCAAAAGTCAGTAGTTCCCCATTAGGAGTAGTACTGCCCATTAAGAGCATTTTTGGTTGTCGTGGAGTGTGATGGTTAATTTTAGGTGTCACCCTGGCTAGGTTATGATGTCCGTTTGTTTGATGAAACACTGGTTTAGCCCTCTGGTGGAGGTATTTTGTAGATGGGATTAGCATCAATCATCAGTTGACTCTAAGTAAAGCAGTTTACCCTCAATGATGTGGAAAGCCCTCATCCCGTCAATCGGGCATCTTAACAGCAAGAATTGATGGTTCCGAGATCAGAAGGAATTCTGCCTCAAGATTACACCCTCCATTCTTTCCTGAGGAATGTGGACTCTAGAATTCAACATCTGTTTTTTCTATAAACCTATAGCTGCTCTAATTTAAAAAAAAATTAAAAATAAAATACAATACCACTTTCACTGGAATTTCCAGCCTCTGGCCTGCTCTATGAATTTGGACTTGTCAGTCTCCAACAATCGTGTGAACTAATTCCTTATAAAAAGTCATATATATCCAGTCCCCACATGTGACGTTATATGAACCTAGGCTGATACCCGATGCCTGGGGTTGCTCTTGAAATTCAGTGGCCAGCCGGATTGTCTACAGGGCAGCAAAGCCCCGATACGCAACATTTATTAACCTACCCATATGTGGAGGGGGAAGGAAACACAAGGGCATAGACCCAGCCAGTGTCAGAGCTGGAGACAGGACTCAGAACTTGATTCCCAGCTTTTTTTCTCCCACTGAAACCACTTTTTGGTATGACTGTCACTTTACAGCCAATGGAATATTGCCCCATTCAAAAGAATCTCTTTCATGTGATAATCTCATTCTCCTCATATATCATTTCTCACCTCTAAACTCTTGTTTAGGGATTTTTTCTGTGACGTTTCACAAAACACATAAGAAAATCAGTCTCATTATTCTGTAATTGTGACAGGCTTATTTGGGGGTGGAGGTAGGCAGGGTGGTAATGTCCGTTTTCCCCTCCAAAATGCTTTTATTAAGTTGATCATTCTCTTTATTTATCCTACTTAATCCAAATAACTTTTGACAACTTCAGAAAATCAAATCTACCTTCAAAGGCTTAAAATGTGTTGTTTATAAGATATTGAAAAGAATGAGCACACAGTGTTCTTTCAACATATAACATTCATTGCAAGTGTATCACATGCTAGGATTGTGTTAAGTTCTGAGGTGCAGGTAATATGATATTAGAGGAAAAAACTTGGTTCCTTTCTCAAGGAATCCTCAAAGGGAATCCAGAGGGCCGGCACACATGTTCAGCGTGGTGGTTATAGTGCTATGACGGGGTACTTTAGGAACATAGAAAAAGGGCACTTACAGACAAGAGCAACCAGAAAACCTTCCTGGAGGGTTGACAACCCAACTGAGAACCGATAGGGTAAAAGGTGATAATCAGACAAATGGTAGTTGAGATTGTGGGGGACTGGTTTTGAAAGGAAAAGTGTTGCATTTGTGGAAAAATGAATAGTTCAGTTTGGCAGAACAGAACATTCCTGTATGTAATTTGGGAAATGAGGATGAAGTAGATGAAGGATCAGACTGGATGAGGCAGCTCTTATATGCCAGACCAAGGAGCTTGGTCTTTATCTGAGGGGAATAAGTAACCACTGAATGGCTTTAAGGAGAGAATTGGTATGCCGGTTTGAAAGAATTATGTGCCCTAGAAAAACCATGTTTTAATTCTGATCCATCTCATGGAGGCAGCCATTTCTTTTAATCCCTATTTAGTACTATAGGTTGGAAACTTGATCAGATTATATCCATGGAGGTGTGACATGCCCAATAGTGGGTATTAACCTTTGATTAGAGGGAGATGTGACTCCACCCATTCCAGGTGGGTCTTGATTAGTTTACTGGAATCCTTTAAAAGAGGAAGCATTTTGGAAAAAGCTTGAGAGCCATGATAACCACCAGAGCCCATGCAGCCAGAGACCTTTGGAGATGAAGAAGGAATACACCCTTGGGGAACTTCATGAAACAAGAAGCCTGGAGAGAAACCTAGCAGATGTCGCCATGTTCACCATGTGCCTTTCCAATTGAGAGAGAAACCCTGACCTTCATCGGCCTTTCTTGAGTGAAGGTAATCTCTTGTTTGGTGCCTTAATTTGGACATTTCTATAGCTTTTCTTTAATTTGGACATTTTTATGGCCTTAGAACTGTAAACTTGCAACTTAATAAATTCCCCTTTTTAAAAGCCATTCCATTTCTGGTACATCACATTCTGGCAGATAGCAAACTAGAACAATTGGTAATTTGAAAAATAGAATGTTGAAATAAATAATCAGCTTCTTAAGGTAAGGCTCCAAAAGACAACATTTATTAGATGCAGAGTATATGGTCTGACAGTCTTGTTGAAATTCAGTACACTCGCTCCCAAACGTGTTGGAAAACATGTTTCTGCCCTGGACCAACTTTGGCACAGATCCTCCCTTCTCCACTCAGATCCAAGCCTGTATCCCCAACCAGCACCCCAATCAGTTAAAGCATGAGGAGATACTAACTTGAAGTATATTAGGACAGACCGTGTCAAAGAAGGAGGATTTATGGTGTTATCATAATATACCCTAATAAAATATTAATGAGAAATGTCACCTTTCCTGTCATAGCCAGACTTTTGTTTTGCAAAGATTATCCACTAGACCATGTAGTGGAAAGATGAATAGTATTATGTCTATATGACTAAATGCTGTAAATGTAACTAACAATATTTTGAAAAAATATGCTTCTATAAATTGCCAAAGGATAGACGGGCAAAAAAAATGCCCCCTGTAGATACATACAGTAATTAAAGAGGCGTTTTCAAATGCTGACTAAGGATTTTTTTAATGTTTAACGATTGAAAGCACTTCACTGACATATTAAATTGGAACACCAGCTCTACCCATATGTTTACTGTGTAGGAACTGTGGAAATTCACACACTGATATACAAGTACAAACTCAGTTTGAGTCTCAATAAAATAGAAGTGAAGCATTCTCCGGAAGATTGACTATGAAAAGAAGGTAATAAACATGGTACTTGCGAAAGAGTAAAGGCTTTTTCAAGATAGAAGAGCTTTGTACTTATTTAAAATCAGATGGCAAGGAGACAGAGTGACAAAAGATTAAAGATACTGGAAAACAGAAAAGAAATAAGGACATTTATTTCTTCTGAGACAACATGAAAGAAATACATTAAGACATGAGAAAGTAGAGGCAAATAGGTGATAAATAGAAAATATCATCGTTTCTTTATACCTTGTCCATTTTCTAAAAGAGTTAGAGGTTGCTTACAAATGACCTAGGAATAAAAAAGTTAATAAACAGAAAAAGAAATCAGGGTTTAGAAAGGAGGAAGAAGCAAAAATGATACACATGAGAATCAGTATGGTTAGTGTGACTGAGTGTCAGATTTGGTTCTGAAGCTTCTAGCAGTTAGGGCAAAGGGGAAATTTGATATATTCCAGTTATCTTTTGCTGCATAACAAACCACCTTTAAACGTTGATAATAATTTATTATTATATTTCATAGTTGTATGGTCTGACTCTGACTCAACTGGGAGGTTCGGGCTCCAGATGTTTCATGCAACTGCTTCCAGAGAGTGGCTGATACTTTAATCATCTGAAGGTCTTGTCTGGTGCTTTGGACTAGAAGGACTAAAAAATCCTAGGCTGCAACGGCTGGGGGCCCACAGGTGTTTCTGTATCTATACATTCTCTCCAGCATGACAGGGTCAGGGTAGCAGACTTTTTACATGATGAATTAGGATTCCAAAGGTACAAGCCAAGCTTCTGTTGGGCTCTCTTTATATGTCTTTATGACCTAATTTGGAAGTCACTCAGCATTACTTCTTTTACTTTCTACTCTTTTGAACTGAGTTTCTAAGGCTGACCCACATTCAAGAGAAGGAGAATTGGCCCTCCTTTTTTGCCTTTTCCATGGGTTGACTGTCAGATAACTTGTAACATGTTTTAAAATCACCACATGATGTAACATTTTTCTCAATGTCAAAAGGGTAGTAATGTACGATTGTCCAAGCTTGCACCTGATATTCTCAGTCTTTTGCTTTAGGCAAGTAAGAGGGAAGGTCCTCAAGCATAAGGATAGAGATAAAAGGATAGTGAGATTAAGGATAAAAGTGTGTGTTTTGAATCTCTCCTCTTGGGAACATATAACCATGGCACAGGAGAGCCTTCTTTCTCAAGGTGAGATCTGGGACCAGCAGCACTTACATCACTTGGCAGTTTGTTAGAAATGCAGAGTCTTGGGCCCAACTCCAGCCCTACTGAATCAGAATTGCATTTTAAGAAGACCACAGGTGATTTCTATGCAAAGCAAAAATTGGGAAGCACTGATCAAATAGAATTGATGGGTGATGGAGAGGGACAAATTATAATTGCATATTGTGCCGTTTGAATCTGTTGTGTACCTCAGAAAAGCCAAATTCTCTAACCCTCATTCAATATTGCAGGGAGGGATTTTTTAAATTATTTCCATAGAAATGGGACCCATCCAATTTTGGATGGTAACTTTGGTTTAGATGGTTTCCATGGAGATGTGTCTCTACCCATTCAAGGTGGGGTTGCTAACTGGAACCCTTTAAGAGGGCTTCCTTTTCCAAAAGGAAAAAGTTTTAGAGTCATCAGAACCAACAGAGCCAACAGAAGGGACAGAACCCCAGGGAAGCTGTTGAAGAAGCCCAAAGAAAAGCTAGCAGAGGTTGCCATGTGCCTTACCAGCCGAGAGAGAAACCCTGAACACCATCGGCCTTCTTGAACCAAGGTATATCATTCCCTGGATGCCTTGGACATTTTCATGGCCTTAGAATTGTAAACTTGTAACTTAATAAACTCCCTCTTTAAAAAGCCATTCCAGTTCTGGTATATAGTATTCCGGCAACTTCTAAACTAGAACATGTATATACTTACAGCAGGCCATGTGTATTCATTTATGGAACAAATACAGAATGTGAAAGGGCATAAGTAGAAGAGGTCATCTGAGGCTTGGGATTCCATACATTCATTGATCAGGATGTCTAGGATGGATGTTGGATACTTTGGAGGAATTCAGATGGGAATAAGATCTAAATGGGAGTGGAGTTCTGGTGTAGGAGACTCAAAAACAATTTGTTTGGTTTTTGGAGGGAAATGCATGGACTGGGAATTGAAATCGGGTCTCCTGCATGGAAGGCAAGAATTCTACCACTGAGCTACCCTTGCACCCCCCATCTTTCACTTTTGATGTATAATTTTGCTAGATATAGAATTCTAGGAATTTTAGGCTGGGGCTTTTTCTTTTCTTTCAATACTAAATATTTCATTGTACTCTCTTCCTGCTTACATGGTTTCTGACATGAGGTCTGATGTAATTCTTATCTTTGTTCCTTTGTAGGTAAGGTATTTTTTTTCTTCTCTGGCTTCTTTCAAGATTTTCTCTCTGTCATTATTTGTCTATAGTTTGAATATGCTCAGCCAAAGTGTAGATTTCTGAGTAATTAATTACCTATTTGATGTTCTCTGAGTTTCCTGGATCTGTGGTTTGGTGTCTATCATTAATTTTGGAAAATTCTCAAATATCATCACTTCAAATATTTCTTCTGTTTCTTTCTCTCTCTTTCTTTTTCTTCTGGTAATCCAATTATGAATGTGTTACACCTTTTGTAATTGTCCCACAGTTCCTGGATATTCTCTTCTGCTTTTTTCACTCTTCTTTATCTTTTCTGTTCAGTTTGGGAAATTTCTATCAACATAACTTCGACTTCACTGATTCTTTCCTCAATTGTGGCCAGTCTGTTATAGTGTTCTTACTTTAGAGCATTTCCTTTTGATTCTTTCTTAGAGTTTCCATCTCTCTGCTTACATTACCTATCTGTTCTTATATGTTGTCTACTTTCTCCATTAGAGTCCCTAACACATTAATCATAATTATTTTGAATTTGCTCTCTGACTATCCCAAAATCTTTGTCATATCTGAGCCTGATTCAGATGTTTTATTGTCTCTACAGATTGTGTTTCTTCTCACCTTTTATCATGCCTTGCAATTTTTTGTTGAAAATTGGACATGATGCATGGGCTAATAGGAACTGAGGTAAATAGGCCTTTAATATGAGGTTTTATGTTAACTTGACTAGAACTTAGGCTTTTTCTAGTCTGCTGTAGCCATAGATGCCAGAGCCTAGTGTTCTTATTTTTTGTTTGTTTGTCTGTTTTGTTTTGTTTTTCTCCTCTGCTGGTTTCATATTACCCTAAGAGGTTCTTATTAAATAAAGGCTTGCTTTTAGCTCTGTTCTTTGTAATCCATTGTTATTATACTAGAGATCTGTTGATGTGGTGGCAAGGTGGGGGGGGGGGCACCATCCTATGATCATATGATTAACTCTTAGTCTTTTGTTGGACTTAAGTCCCGAGGTTGCAACATTCAGAAAAGTTTCTTACCATTTTTTTTCTCCCCTTAGTTGAGACATGAAAGATAAAAGGCTGGAGTTGGCTAATTGCCTTTCCCCCAAGTCAGTTAAAGTTCTGACAAAGTGATTTCCCTTGAAGAGTAGAACATTTTTATGGAGAACACTCTGGGTATATTTCTAAAGATTACGTTTCCCCTTCTGCTGCCCAAAACATGAGGGGAGTTTTCTCAAATCTTCACCAAAAAATCCTAGTGGGATTTAGGAGATAAAACCTCACAAGTTTGGCAACTTCCCTTAGACTTGGCACCAAGAGATTTCCATTTTCAAGCTAGTCCACACTTATCCTCCAACAGTTTGTCAAAATTGTCATCTAAGTGTTCTTATTAGTTTATGGCCTGAGCAACTTTTGCTCCAAGTAAACTGCTCTTGGCTGTAATTCTGTGTATTAGCCTGTCTCTCCAGCTTTGGGGGTAATGGCTTACACTGTGACCTCAATTCTTAAATGGGTCTAAGAAAAGTCATTGATTTTCAGTTGGCGTAGTTTTCTCTTAGTGTAAGGACAGTAGTGAACATGTCTACATATTACATTCTACAATTATCAGCTCTCCAATCTCATTCCAACCTTCAAAGGAATTCTTCAAAAAGAAAATGATATAAGTAAAGACCTTGGATCTACATTAAAAAAAAATTAAGAACATTGGAGAAGGAATAAATGAAGCTAAAATAAAATCTTTTATTTTCCTTATGCTTAATTGATACGAGTTAACTATTCAAAGTAATACTAGCAACAATATATAGCATTATTACAGTGTATGGATAAGTGGAATGAATGTCAGCAATGCTATAAGGGAAGGGAGAAGGGAATTGGATTTCTCTGTTGTAAGGTAACTGCACTGCCCATAATGCGGTACAATGTTATTTAAAAATGGACTTTGGTTGTATATATGGTATGTATATTTCAAGGTCTAGGCTAACCACTAAAATAATTTGTAAAAGAAGTGTTCATTTACCTATTTATTAGCTTGGAATCATAATTTCTTATTTTGTTCAATGGGTTATAACCCATTACTATCATTATTTATTTCAAAATCTACATTTTCCCTGATTTTTTTCGTGGGCACTGATATGAGCAGCTTCTGTGTATTTTTGGCATGCTCCCCATCATTTTTTTGAGCACTTCCCTACTTCTAGCATAAAAGGTATTCCAGGTTCATCTTGTATTTTCCCTGTCCTGTTCAATTTTTCAAAGGAAACTTGATTCCTTATGGCTGAGAAAGTATTGAGAAGCCAAGATCTGGGCACTGCGCATGCTCAGTGATTTAGGTTCACTGCTCTCAGACCCTCTCAATGGACAGAGCTCGGGAATATACGCATGTATTATATATGCACATTACATCTATAGCTAAGTCATTACAGTATCTCCAATAGCACAGGGTTAATTCTGGCTTTTTTCCTTTTCAGATTTGCAATGCCATTCTCAAACACTAAAAATTAGGGCTCCTATTAGTCCCAATATATTTATTTATTTGATCAATCTCCAATTGATTGTGGGGATCTCAATTATGTACACAATCTCCAATTTGATTATATATTAGGAAATTAGTCCTAATGATATGTTGAAAATATTTCCCCCGATTTATCATTTTCTTTCAGTTTTGTTCCCATGAAGAAGTTCTATTTATTTATCTTGTCTTTTGGATTCCTATGTTTTCTTGTGCTATTTTTGTATTTCTTTTTAAAATTTTTGTATGAGTTAATATAGTGATTTTTTTCCCTCTAAAACACAACAACAGCAAGCCATCATTTTTCCCTTTCTTTTCTCAAAGGCTAGCCAGTTGCCTCAACACAATTTATTAAATAACCTATCTTTTTTCTACAATTTTGAAATTCTACCATTTATAATAATCTTTTTATTAATCTATTTAGGCTTCATTGGAATTTGTGTTTATTTCTATATTATTATTCTATACCACTCATATATCTGCCCATTTATGCATTAAGGGTCTTGTGTGTTTGTATATGTGTGTGCTGGTGCATTTATAAATTAGATGAGTACAGAGTTGCATTTTTGTCAGATCGCTCTGCAAATGTGCAGAACATTAATTTGAGTACAAAACAAGAGCCAAAGACAGAGACTATATTCTTTGACTATTTTTCTATCCCATGAAGACCAGTCTTTAATTCTTTTCTTTCCTGGCTATTACTGTCTGGATTCTGCCTATGAAATGTTTCCCTCCTTCCACACCACAAAACAAATATATTCTCCTATATTTTCTTTTAAAGTCTTTATAGTTATAGTTTATACGTTTAGGACTATGATCTATTTTGGATTAACTTTGTGTATGGCATGAAGTAGAGTTGACATTCATTACTTTTCTATATGGTTGTTCTAGTTTGCTAGCTGACGGAATGAGATATACCAAAAACAGCTTTTAAAAAAGGGAGTATATTAAGTTGCAAGTTTAAGTTTAAGCCCATGAAAATGTCCAAATTAAAGCAGCACTATAGAAATATCCAATCTAAGGCATCCAGGGAAAGATAACTTGGCTCAAGAAGGCCTGTGACCTTTAGAGTTTCTCTTTCAACTGGAAGGGCACATGGTGAATATGGCAACATCTACTAGCTTTCTCTCCTGGCTTCTTGTTTCATGAAGCTCCCCAGGGACATTTTCCTTCTTCATCTCTGTAAGTTTCTGGCCTGTGGGGTCTCATGGCTCTTAAGATTTGCCCTTAAGAGGGAACCATCCAATCAAAAGTTACCACCCACAATTGGGTGAGTCACATCTCCATGGATACTCAAAAAGCTCCCACCCAGCAATATTGAATGAGGATGAAAGAACTTGGCTTTTCTGGGGGACACAAAAGATTCGAACTGGTACAATGTCTATCCAGCTATTTCAGCACCATCTTACTTTCCCTCCCCTATTGCTGACCACATATGTTTAGTACAGGTTAACACCTTTGTTTCTTTGCATGTTGACTGAATTTCGATTGGATACTGGATATTACAAATAATGCATAGTAGACACACAGAAGAGTGACTTTTCTTCTAGTCTTAGAAAGACTAAACTTGGCTGCACTTAACTCTAAACTCTGTCTCCTCTGGAGTCGGTAGCTGACATTTTCTCTCAGATATTTTAGTTTTCAGTTGCAACTTCTATTTATTCATTTGCTTGTTTGTTTATTTACTAGTTTTTCTGGGGACTCCCCCTTGAATATTAGTTTAATGGTCAGCCAACAATTCAGGCCAATTTAGGTTACATATCTTGGTACTCATCTCCTGTATGCATCTTTCTATTCCAAACTCTCCCCCAGCTGCTCTCCAAGCCCCGAACTCTGGCCTCTTAGATTTCAAAGGCTTTGGCTTTCTGCTGCCAGGAGCTGTTGTGCAGATAGGAGATTTGGCCCCAGAAAAACAGCTCCAGTTTCCAATGGCAAAATTTCCAATCTTACTAGGGTTATGTCTGGTTCTCAAGGGTAGTCTCGTATCCAGTTTCTACCTGCTTTTGGTTGCTCTCCAGTGTCTTCAAATATTTGTTCTTCTTAAATATGTTGTTGAAATTTTAAAACTTTTACCTGTGGGTAGTTTTGTATCTAAGCTAGTTCACCATTATCAGATGATAGAAGAGTCAGCCACTGAATTCTTTAGAGGTTCAGCAAGGTTTAGCTCAGTGCAAAGTGAGACCTCTGCACTATATGCTACTCAGATTTATTTTGTAAACATTTGTTTAGAGCTTTCTAGATACTGGCTACTGTTCTATGCGCTTTAAAAAAATATTAACTCACTTATTAAACAACCTTTATAGGAACTGCTATTATTGTTCCATTTTTCAAATGGGAAAACTGAACTAAAGAGACATTAAGTTACTTGCCAAAGTTCACGCGGCCAGCAAATAAATGGCAGGGCTGTTATTCAAATCCAGGAAGTCTTGTTCCAATTTGTACTTTTTTTTTTCCAGTTTGTATTCTTAACGGCTGAACTACACTTTATTTTCACTGAAGATGAAATTTATTTTCACTGAAGATGAAACACTGGTGCTGACTGCTGAACCAACCCAGCTTTAGCCATCTCACTTTCTATTAAAAAAACCCAGGGAGTTGAGGTAGGAATTCTGAATGCTCTCTTCCTCCCTTCCCCTCCCTTCCCCAGTCATGCCGTATGCTGCCCTTTAAACTCTGAGAGTATATAAAATAGAAGCCGAAATAAAGATATCATGATTGTACGGGTGGCTCTACCATTAACTTTATGTGTGACTTCAGTAAGTCGTGCCTCTTACCTGTCAGCGTCACTGACTGGCGCATTTCCTCGTTGTCTCCACTAGGTGGGGAAGCGACCAGACAGACACGGTAAAAAGGATGAAAAAGAACTCCGTGATAAAAAGTTCATTTAAAACTTTTTTCGGGTTACGTAATACTATTCATTGTAGAAAATGTACAACACGTGTAAAATCATAAAGAATAAGAATATATCACTTAAAATGTTAGTTATAAACATTTTCCATTTTTCGCTGCTGCCCACCACCTGAACTCCTTCACTGTAGAAGTAGAAATGTCTGTTTTTCCAACCCTCCTCTTGCAGGGCCGGGGTGGGGTGGGGGTGGCACATGACTCACGCTGTGCCGCAGGCTTGGATCTGAAGACCAGGCAGAGGAAAGCCGGGGAGAAGACTCCCCGCTGGCAGGAGGCGTTGCAGCGCGAGTGGGCGTCACCTGCCCAGCAGTCAGAGACGTCGGCGTCGGTGGCGCTGGTTACTCTAGCCGCCTGTCCATTGCCCAAGACGTTGGGGCTATTGGCGTTTGTGGGTTTCTTGGATCTGTATATCTATGTCTTTCATCAAACTGGGGTAGTTTCTGGAAAATAGTTAGGTCAGTGCAGACTTCACTGGACAGGTTTTGGGGTGATTTGAACATAGGTCTGGGCTTCCTGAGCTGGTGTCTTAAGCCTTTGTGTTCCTCACCATCCTTATGATTTTATGAGCTCTCTAAAATCCTTTTTAAATAAGTCCTTTTTTTGTTTAAATCAACCAAGGTTGCTTTGTTATTTTCTTTTTCTCAGCTTACAATGATGAATCCTGCCTGAGGAGCCCACTCACAGAGATAACCACTGTTATTTTGGTGAATTTTAAGGGAACTTTTAAAGATTCGACATTTTTAATTAACTGTTGTTAATTAAAATTATTACTATTATTAATAACATTCAATATGTATACTTAACTACAGAAATCCAATTAATAAAGGAGGAAGATATTTGCGAATAAAGACCCCTCCTGGATACCCCAAATTACATCACAGAGTCAGCCAGCAACTCTGATTAGATACTATCAGCTTTACAAGTTATTCACTAAATGACTTTTCACTAAGCTCTAATGTCCTAACAAGATGTTCTTCTAGATCTTTTCCAGACATCTGAATCACTAGGGGAATTTGTTAAAACAGAGATGTCTGGGCCCCTTACAACTTCTCCAGCTGTTTTTAAATAAGTTTCCCAGGTTGCAGGACCTCTGGTCCTTTGGATGTTTCCAGTTAAATGTTCCACTATCACATTAAACTTAAGATAGCTCTCAAATTGAGTCGATCCTCTTAACCCTCCAAATCTGCTTTTCCTCCTGTATTCTCTCTCTTTCTTTTTAAGATGGAACCTCTCATGGTCCTAGGTCAGATTCCTAGAAGTCATCACTGCTGACTCACTATCCCTCATATTCTACATTTAATTGGTTACTGATGCCTGTGTTGTCTAAAGCATAACAGGCTTTTCAGCAGGTTTAGGACAAGATTCCCTTCCCCCTTATCTCCTTGATCTCTGATTGACATTTTTCTATGAGCATTGAGGACACTAAAAGATGGAAAGCTTGACCTCTTTCTGCATGTGGAGTTCAGACATGACTACCAAATTGAGACTCAGGTTGCAGGCAGGGAGAGAGGATTCACACAGGTAGAATTCATTGTAAGGGGAGAAGGTATCTAGCATGGACCTTCAGATTCATCTACGAAGCCTAAGGGTCAGAGCTGTGACAGGCTCAGGTTCAGGGTATGGCTGGTATGTGAAACCATCCCAACCCAGCTACTCTGATGGCATGTGTTCCTCTCAGAAAAAACGGAAGGCATGTACCTTGAAAACCCCTTGCACTAACTATAAGACATTGGAGTTTCATCTGACCTGCTCTGGACACCCCCAGTTGAATACCTTAGTGGCGGGTAGAAGGAGGACACACCAGTCCAGTCCATAAGAGATTGCTGTCTTTTGCGGCACTCTGAGGACTGAAAGTATTGGTTGCCAGGGCAAATCAGTAGAAGATGCTGGTAGCAAATGGCAGCCTGGGTTTCTGTTGTTCTGTAAGCATATATAAGAAATCCATTGTGGACTCTGAGAAATATTTTGGAGAGACTGTCTAGAGGAAAGGAAGCCCTGCTTGGGCAGGTGAGATTTGGAGCTAGTAAAATTAGAATATAAGAGATAGTGTGATTCAATCTGTCTCCACAGGCTGGTGAGGTTTGGAGATACTCCATTTCCTTATATGTCTCTCAAATGTGTCTCCTCTCTCTCCTCCCCATATCACTGCCTACTTTAGGCCTTCATCATTTCTTCTCTGGACTACTGTGCCAGCCTTCAACCTAGGGCCTGCCTTCTGTCTTTCTTCAGTTTCCAATCTATTCTCTATATAGGTGCCAGATTGATTTTCTGTGGCACAAATCAGATTATTCCACTTCTCTACTTAGAATCTCAATGGTTCCCTATTGCACCTGGAAAAATGTCCAATCTCTTATGTATAATTGGAAGATTTTTCCATAATATGGTTTCGGGCATCCTGAGCAGACTTTTCGTTCAGCCTTCTCACCTTGCACCTTATGCTCTAGTCACATCTAACTGTTGACGGATTCCCAAACACAGCATGCATTTTATTCTTGCACATTTCAATGCCTTCTTTATGTTTGTATTCACAATGCTTAGTACCATATCTGGGCATGTGGTAGGTGCTTAATAAATATTCATTGAATAAGTGAATGAACAGTGCGTATGGATTCTGAGATTGATTAAAGAGAGAGGAAATTGTAGGGCTTAAGCATTTCCAAGAGCTGGTGAAATTCAAGGTTATAGTCATACCAATAGTAATACTAACATTTATTAAGCAGTAACTGATGTGTCAAGCATTCTTGCGATAAATATATGTAAAATCCCTTTAATACTCACTCTGTGAGGTATATGGTGATACCCCAATTTAACAGATATGAGAGCTGTAGCATGGTGTGTTTAAGTAACTTGCTCAAGTAAAATGTAGAACCAAGTTTTGCACATAATTGATCTGTCACCAGAAACTGTGCAGGTGGAAACTTCAGTGGAATGAAGGTGAAGGTAATTGGTTTTAAAAAAACTGAGGAATAGTAAATATTAAGGTCTTTAAAGTGATATCCACCATGATTTTTACTTTTTTTTTGGGGGGGTGTGCATAGTCCAGGAATTGAACCTGGGTCTCCTGCATGGAAGGCGAGCATTTTACCACTGAACCACCCATGCACCCTGACCTGATTTTTAGTTATTTAATTGTCTATATTCCCCCATTGGAAGAAAAACATCATGAAAGAAGAGAAGGAGACTTGTTGCTCTTTCATATTGAATGCCAAGTGTCTAGAAATGTTTACCATGAAATCTGGTAATCGTGGCTGAACTCAGTAGAGTTTTTTGGAAGGAAGTAAGGAAGAAAGGGAAGAAGGAATGAATTATAAAGGATCTGTTGAAACTACAAAGGATCAGTCTCAGGTATTCTCCTTGTTTTATCAAATGTACTTCAAGTTTCTTAGGTGTATGTAATTCTCTTTTCTTTTCTCCTCACTTTGTCTGGCACTGTATATAAGTGTTTAATAAGTAATCATTGATCATTTGGAGATTGCCAGAAAAAATTGTGAAAGACTTTGAAATAGGAAAAATGGATTCTAGTGTACCTTTTCAGGTAATCTCTGTCTTTCAATATTTTTGAGACATTTTACCACTCTCACTAAGTTGTAGAAAACTTACAGTCACACAAATGATTTTGTCCATGGAAATGCAAATTAGGTGTATCTGGAGGAATGTAATGGATTGTTGATCCATTTCATTTCAGTATTCCTTATCCCCTACTTACGTATGGTTCTTTGAATTCTCCTTTGAACAGGTTATACAAACTTATTGTTTCCCTCTTTAATTAATAAATTAAATAAAATCTTTGTCATAGCTTTATCTTATATCTCCAGGAAATTCATGATTTTACTCTAAAAATTATCCTTTAACAAGACGAAGGAGAGGTATTTCTTCTCATTCACAAGTAAGACTGTTTTTGAAAATTTAGATTTTGTGGTATCTCTAGATACAATTATTTATACGTAGGGAACAACCCTGAATTGGTTGTGTTTGGGACAAAGCATTGTGGTTTCTACCCAGCTGAGGTACAACTTTCTTTTTAAATTTCTAACTCTTTCACAGTTTTTAAAGAAGTGGGAGCCAGTTTCATCCACCAGATGTCACCCCAACATTTTAGGATCTGTACAAAACAAGAGCACTAGCTAGTCTTCCTTCTATAGTTAGGTTATTTTTGATAATGCATATTTACTTGGGTCATATTTCAAGCCTGTTAATACAGGGGTGAGGCTAGCAAGATAGGACACAAAACCAGATCATGGTTTTCCACATGCTGCTTGCTTGAAAGAGGCACCTTTCTGGATAACTCGTGAGTTTTTCTCTTGCAAGGTAATTATATTTGTTGAAGAACTCAATTAAAATAAAGTTTTTCACAAATAACCTAAAAAATATGGCCATTTTCTGGATCACATGAGGGTCCTCTTTATTCTGGAGCAGATCCATTCAGAACATCATCCGTGGTGACAGTCTGTTGACAGAGGATTACGCACTCAAGAAATTTCCCAATCAAATCAGAATGCTGGGTCGTCTCACAAATAAGCACTATGTCTTTTGCCTCTGTCTCAATTAGAACTGACAACATTTTTCCACTGATGAAAATCAGCATCCTTTCATTCTGCTTCAATTTCTCCTTTTTTGAGGACTCGTCATTCGTGAACTTTTCATTGGTAGGTATATTTATGCATGCATACGTGTGCGTGTCTTAGTTTGCCAGAGCTATTATAACAAATACCATACAATGGAGTGGATTTACTGTCTCATGGTTTAAAAAGGGCAGAAATCCAAAAATGAAGCTGTGAGCAAGGCCATGCTTTCTCCCGGAGTGGGGAGCATTCTGGTGACGGTGGTGCTTTGTCATATGCAATCTAGTTCCTTCTCTCTTCCTGTGGCTTTCTCTGACTTCTGGCTTCTGGGTCTTCTGGCTTCTTCCAGTTCCTCCCCTGACTGCACCTGAATTTCTGCTCTTGTTAAGGCCTCCAGTAATATAGATTAAGGGCCATCCCAATTCAATCTTCCCACACCTTAACTAATAATATCCTCTTCAAAATGACCTATCTACAAATGGCTTCACACCCACTTAAGATTAAGGATGTGTTGATCAAGACTGTTTTTCTTTCTCTTGACCAAGTTGTCAGCTTCACTCTACGTGGACCCCTCCTACTCCCT